>JAAAKG020142596.1:0-33764 GCA_010014905.2 Druon quercuslanigerum
TCAAATTGGTGGAATTTATAGAATTTACGAACTTAAAGGAATTCATAGAACTAAATGAATTTATGAAAATCTAAGACTTCACGGAAGTCGAGGATTTAAAAGAATTTGCAGAATGATGGCATTCCTGAAATCCACGGAATTTAACGAATTCATAGACCTCAAGGTATTCATAGAATTAATAGAATTTCTAGAATTAATAGAATTTCTAGAGTTCAAGGAATTCATAGAATTCAAGAAATTCATAGAATTTAATAAATTCGTAGAATTCAAAGAATTCATAAAGTTCAAGGAATTCATAGAATTCAAGGCATTTATAGAATTTAAGGAATTCATAGAATTCAAGGAATTTATAAAATTCAAGGAATTCATAGAATTCAAGGAATTCAAGGAATTCATAGAATTTAAGGAATTTACTGAAATCACGAATATCACTGGATTTGCGGATTTCTCGAAATTCATCAAATTGGTGGAATTTATAGAATTTACGAACTTAAAGGAATTCATAGAACTAAATGAATTTATGAAAATCTAAGACCTCACGGAAGTCGAGGATTTAAAAGAATTTGCGGAATGATGGCATTCCTGAAATCCACGGAATTTAACGAATTCATAGACCTCAAGGTATTCATAGAATTAATAGAATTCCTAGAATTAATAGAATTCCTAGAGTTCAAGGAATTCATAGAATTCAAGAAATTCATATAATTCAAGAAATTCATAGAATTCAAGGAATTCATAGAATTTAAGGAATTCATAGAATTCAATAAATCCATAGAAATCAATAAATTCGTATAATTCAAAGAATTCATAGAATTCAAGAAATTCATAGAATTCAAGAAATTCATAGAATTCAAGGAATTCATAGAATTTAAGGAATTCATAGAATTCAATAAATTCATAGAAATCAATAAATTCGTATAATTCAAAGAATTCATAGAGTTCAAGGAATTCATAGAATTCAAGGAATTCATAGAATTAAAGGAATTTACTGACATCACGAAATTCACTGGATTTGCGGAATTCTCGAAATTCATCAAATTGGTGGAATTCATAGAATTTGAAAAATTAAAGGAATTCATAGAACTGAATGAATGTATGGAAATCTAGGAATTCACGGAAGTCAAGTCTTTCAAAGAATTTGCGGAAAGATGGAATTCCTGAAATCCACGGAATTTAACGAATTCATAGGCCTCAAGGTATTTATAGAATTAATAGAATTCATAGAATTCAAGGAATTCATAGAATTTAAGAAATTTACTGAAATCACGAAATTCACTGGATTTGCGGAATTATCGAAATTCATCAAATTGGTGGAATTCATAGAATTTACGAAATTATAGGAATTCATAGAACTAAATGAATTTATGAAAATCTATGACTTCACGGAAGTCGAGGATTTAAAAGAATTTGCGGAATGATGGAATTCCTGAAATCCACGGAATATAACGAATTCTTAGGACTCAAGGTATTTATAGAATTCATAGAATTTATAGGATTCGTAGAATTCAAGGAATTCATTAAATTCATAGAATTTATAGGATTCATAGACTTCAAGGAATTCATAGAATTCAAGGAATTCATTAAATTCATAGAATATATAGGATTCATAGAATTCAAGGAAGTCATAGAATTCGCGGAAATGATGGAATTCACGGAAATGATGGAATCCATAGAATTTATTTTATTCGCGGAATTCAAAGAATTCATGAAATTTACCTTATTCGCGGAATTCAGGGAATTCATGGAATTCAAGGAAATGAATCCACGGAATTTGGTAAATTTATGTAATTCGTGGTATTCCATTCCCTTTGTACATTCCGTGAATTTCGTGATTTCATTGAATGTCATTAACTCATTGAATTTCATGAATTCCTTGATTTTCGTGATTTTAGTTAATCCCACGATTTTCTTAAATTTCAAGAACTATTGGAATTCTGTGAATTGCTTGAAATACGTGAACGCCATGAATACCGCGAATGCCGTGAAATCTGGAAATTCCGTGAATTTTTAGAATCTTGTGAAGTGCTTGTATTCCGAGCATTAATTGAACTTCTTGAATTCCGTAAATTCCGTGAATTACACGAATTCTTTGAATTCCCCGAATTTATTGAATTCCCAGAATTTCTTAAATTTCAGGAATTCCGTTAATTCTTGGAATCTCGTAGAATCCTTTTATTCCGTGCATACTCTGAATTCCTCAAATTTCGTAAATTCAATGAATTCCTCGAATTTCGCAAATTCCTAGAATTCCGGGAATTCCATGAAGAAGTAAATTTTTTACAAAAACAGTTGAATTGTTAACCTTGCAAGACGAATTTAAAATTTTCAATTATCTACTTTTTGTTTAAAATTTTTAAATTATTTTCTAATCTTTTCAAAAGTTCCAAAACTTCGAAATATTTTTTGAAATAATTGGGGCTCGAAAATCCTGAAAATTGAAATAACCAAGAGAAAGAAGACGTTGAAAAACAAAATTGTTTATATTAAAAATGTAAAAAAAAATATAAAAGCAATTTTTTTTCAAAAGACGCATATTTTGTTTTAATTATGAATAGTTTTATTAATTTTTTAAAAAATCTATTTTTCAACGAACTATGTAATATACGAAAAAAATGGTCTGCAAATTTGCTGCTCATAATTTGTCGACAGTACACGTAGTTTTCATTTTAATGGTGAAAATAACATTAAAAATCTAAGAAATGTATTTTTGGTAGAAACTAATAGAAACACAAAAAAAGCAGACAAAAGTTTCTAACCAAAAAACGTTTGGCAAATTATTTTAAACATTTCCTTATATGAAGCGTCTTTTTTTCTTAACCGTGAAAAAATCATTTTAAACCAATTTTTATTATTTGATGAACACAGGCAATCGGCATCAATTTCAAAGATTTCGAACAGATTACAAATACTGAACAAAAATTTCGGATAGACTTCAAAGAGTGCACAAAGATTTCAATAATTTACAAATATTACCGAATATTCGAAATGTTTTGGAATGTATTCAAAAAAGATCAGAAAGATTTCACAAAGATTGCAATTATTTTCTAAGAATTTCAAAGATTAAAAAGATTTTTCAAAGATTTCGTATAGATTTCAAAGACATCAAAAATGTCACGAATATTGTCGCAATATTTTCAATAGATTTCAAAAAGATTTTGGGTAGATTTAAAAGATTTTACTAATTTGCCAAGTATTAATAAATATTTCAAATATGTTGAAAAGATAGATTTGAAAGATGGATAAAAATCATAAATATTAGTAAATATCTCTAAAATAATTTAAATATTTTGTGAAAAGATTTTAGACAGCTAGTGAAACATTTTTTATTATTTTTCGCAGATTTCAAATTTTTGGCAAAAAGTTCGAATGTTTTAAAAATATTTTAATGATTTTCTAAAGATTTTAAAAATACACTTTAATCAACTCCGAAGCACGTGACACTTTATGAACATGTATTCGTTAAAGCCCAAGAAGCTTTAACGAAAGAGAATTTACGATTATTAAATCACAGTTAGAATGTGAGCGCACGGCGGTCCAGTTTTTTATTTTAAATAAAATACTGATAATTCTTGCCACAAAAACTGATGAAAGCCAGAAAGGGAAGAAGTTGTGTTGCAATAAGCATTCTGGTTTTTGCTTGTCCGATTTCGAGAAAAAAACACTGATTAATTTTGAACATTTCCTCTGCTATATATAAACTTGCCTTCTCTAAATTAAAAACGACATTAAATAGACTTTGGTCTGCTTCCTTTCACTAAAACCCGGAAATTGTATACAAGGTTCCAGAAAACCAAATATTTTTATACTATTCAGCAGTCTTCATATTTTATTATAAATGAATATTTGGATGGAAAAGACCGTTGGGGGAATTAGTTTTTTAACATTCCTGTTGACATTGCGCAATTCGTACAGAAACAAATTTCGGTGTTAAGAAAAATAATAACTAATTTGTTCTTTTGTAAGTAGACTTTATAAAAAATAAAAATATAAAAAAATGATATATTTTTTATCATTATATTTTTTAAATAAAAATTAACACCCAATTATTATGTATTTCTAAATTCGAGAATATTCAAAAAATTTTAACAATATGACATTCAGGAAATCAAATATGCGACTAATGATTGACAATAAAACTTTATTTTATTTTAGTAATACTCTGTAAATAAAGCATCTCTTAATTTATTAACGATATTTGAAGTCTGGGTAGAGATAAAGTTTCAAAGTTTCGTATGCTTGTTTTTATTTATATTTTTCTTTCACTGTTTTTACGTTTCCTGAAAATTTTGCAATCCCTAAACTGTAAACAAAAATAAAAATATATAAATTTGTAAACAAATTAAATACAATAATCAATAAATATAGAAAAAGAAACGTAATTTAAAAATAATCTAACTTTTTGTAAAAGCTCTCAGCTGTTTTAAAAATGTTTCTATATAGTCCACTTAGCTTGAGAACCACTAATTGAGAACCATCAAAAGCAATTTGCCAGAAATGCATCCCCGCTCGTGTTTAGAAAACAAAAACCCGAGCTGGGAAAACCTTCCAGGCTAAATTGCCTCTTTGTCACGAAACTGGGAAGAAGGAGAGTCGTAAAGCCCACCTGGCGCCAGATGTGATGGAAGGTTTCACCATCACACGCCAGGTCGTGGCAAACGTCGGCCTTCTGCCTATCGCTCTCTATCTCTATATCTCTCTCTCTCTCTTTTCTCCAAGGAAGGAAAAATAAATATTTTTCTCTTTTTTTAAAACCCTGTTATATTTTATGTGAAATTTATTTGTTATCTTCTTCAAATTCGTTGTCCATTTTCCTACGTCAATCTTATCTACTTTTATTTTCCAACATGCTTTAATCCACGCTTCCACTCTAAACTTTTATCCATAGGGCTGTCCTAAAAGTATCCGACCTATATTCATGTCTTCGCGCAGAGAGAGTCAGGCGACCTCTGGAGGGTACGAATGTCACCAGCAACTCCTAACCTTCTCGTCAGTAGCCCGAGATACTGATAAAACGACTTAGTTCCTGCGCAGCGTATATTTGTTTACATCGACTGTTTTGTGTTCGTCGTAATTCGTTTATTGCTAAAAATGACAGAGCGAACCAGACAGCGAATTTGCATAAAATTTTGCTTTAATCTCGGTAAAAGTTGTGCGGAAACTATTCAAATGTTGCAAAAGGCCTTTAAAGGTGAGTCTATGGGCAAAACACAAATAAAAGAGTGGTGTATGCCGTTCAAAAGTGGCCGCACATCTGCTAACAGTGATCCTGTTCTGGCCGAACTTCGACGGGAACATCGTCGGATAATATCGTGCGTTTGCGTGTCGCAGTTGAACAAGATCGTCCCTTGACTGTGAGAGAACTAGAAGATGAATTTGGAATTCGAAAAAGTACTGTTTGGGGAATTTCAATCGAGAATTTTGGATTGACTCGTGTGTGTGCAAAATTTATTCCGAAACTGCACACAGACCAACAAAAAATCCTTCGATTAGAAATCGCTTAGGATAATCTGGAAATGATCAATACTGATGAAAACTTTCTTAAAAAGGTTATTACTGCTGATTAAACATGTTTAATGGTTATGATCCTGAAACAAAACAACTATCTTCGCAATGGAAGCTTCCATCCGACCCTCAGTCAAAAAAGCCCGTCAAAGTCGAAGCAACATCAAGTGAATGTTGATTGTTTGTTTCGATGATGAGGGCGTTGTGCATCACGACTATGCTCCTACAGGCCAAACAATTAACAAAGAGTACTACGTTGAAGTTCTGAAAAGATTGCGTGATGCAATCAGGAGAAAATGATCGAACTTTGGGAAACCGATGACTGGCTTCTTAATCACGACAATGCTACTGCGCACGCATCAAACTTTGTGCAGCAGTATTAATTGAAACACAGTGTTGCGCAGCTCCGCAGGCCCAATACAGTGCCGATATAGCTCTCTGCGGCTTTTGACTGTTTCCTCGATTGAAAATGCCGCTTAATGGACATCGATTTGACGATAAAGAGACTGTTGAAACTAATGCGACGAATTCACTAACGGCGATTCCAAAGTCTGAATTTCAAGAGTGCTTTAATAAGTGGAAGCATCGATATGAGCTTCTTGTTCAATTAAATAGGGCCTACTTTGAAGGATGCCCCCCCCCCCGGATGGCGAAGAATAAATCAAGCGCCGAGAGATCGAGGTAGGTCGGATACTTTTGGGACAGCCCTCGTACTTTTAAATTCTTGTTCTCAATTTTATTCTTTGTGTCCATTTTTTTAACTCTATGTTCTCACAACCTTAAGATTCGTTCTCGTTTTTTTCTCCTCTTGAATTTGCGTGTATCTACTTTTACTTGTAATAATCCATTTAATATTCTCAGGCATTTTCTTGTTATATTCTAGTTTTATTTTACTTTAATTGTCGTCGTTCCTGACTTTATTTTACTTTTAAAAATACCTATAGAGGTATTCATTTTTTGACGCATTTTAATTCTGTTGTTGCATTTTACTGTCATGTGAAATTCGCGTTAGCAAATTTATAGTAACTTACAGTTACTTTATGTCCCAGCGCACATTTAAATATTAGCAGCGCGCGGGAAAATTCGTCGAGAGAAGGGGACGCCGAGGCGGCCGAAACGCCCCTCCGCCTTCCTCGTGAACCCCGCGCCAATCGCTGGCCAACAGCCTCGCACCAAACGAGGATAAAAGGCGGTGCATTCGTCTGAAACGATGCACTTTCGCTTTGACCTCCGAGCTGGACTCATCCTCCTCTCGTGGAAGTCTGTTATATTCATTGTACCGATTTTAAAAAGTTGCAAGGAGTTGCAATTTTACTAAAAATTAAACTTTTTTTATCCTTGACTCTGCAATACCTTTGCTCCTCCTCAAAACCATTTTAAATCTCTCTCTCTCTCTCTCTCTCTCTGGTCTTATAATTTCAGCTCCGCAAACCCTGAAATCTTTGTTCTCTCTAGAGGCCGGCCTGCTAATATCAGCTTCGCAAGCCTCGCATGTATCTCTATCAAAAGGATCGCTCCGCTCTTCTTGCCAAAGAAGAGAAGAACAACCAAAATCCACCGGGGCCTTAGGATTCAACAGCAGCCGCCAACTCGGGACAGTGATATCCATGGAACGATTGGACGCTTATCTGGAGGCCAACACAAACATCTATCTGTGCAAGCCCCACTCCCACCAATACCGGCCGCTACAGGAGAAACCATCAGTAACGAAAGGTTCTACTTGGACTGGCTCTCCCAGCAACTGCAGAGATTGTGTCCTGCAGGATGTTGAGCTAGACCTGAGGGTCCAGCTCAACATCCTTAACCAGACGCGAACCCCCTCCTTCCACTAACTCCACGATCACGGGGCGGGACAACAACAGCCACAAACCCCGCCTTGCATCAGTTTTAATTTTAGTTAAATAAACAATATTTAAGAAAACAGAAAAAAAATTCATCTATTTTGCCCCACCCCCCCTCCTTCCGCCTCTGACGCCTTGTTAAAAACTGTTACATTGGCTAAAGAATGTGCAATAATGCAGGAATGTAGACTTTAAATTCCGAAATTTTCATACGAAATATATATTGAATTTTCAGCAAACAAGAATAATTTTTTCTACCAAATAATTGAATTCTAAATTTATAAGAAAAAAATTTCTGAACAGCAACGGAATAATGAAAATTTCAGATAAAAATTCTAATTTTTAACAAAAAATTTGTTTAAAAAATTATTTTTTCATTCATCAGAATGTTAATTTTCATAATAATAGTTTCTTTTTTGACTAAAAAATTTTTATTGCTAAATTCAAACTTTAGGAAAACGCTTCCCTAGAGCGAAAAAAATAGATAGAAATAAAATTCTAAGTTTCTTTTAAATTAAAAATTGGATTTTCTATAACAGTCTAAATTTAGGAAAACGTGACCGAAACTTAATACTATTTTATAACTAAACCGGTTCTGTATCGATTTAAAAACCAAGTAGCTAGGAAATAAGTTCTCACTTGTTTTTTTTATTTTCTATAGAAAATTTTAACTTTTTAGAAAACTATAAAAATTATTTGGCTTGAATAAGCATCAGCATTTTGCAGATTCGATTTGCAAAAAATGTATCTTCAAAGATTAGTAAAGAAATACTAATTCTATCAGTAGAGCTACTTGTTACTTCAATACTAGATAGCTACTAATTGCTTTATAAAAATAATAAAAAATTTACTCAGGACTGTTAATAATTTAGAAAATGTTATAAAAATACATGAAAACCGTAAAAGTTTAATTAAACAAAGCGATAGGGAAACATTCTCAAATCGGTTTAAATAATTAGGTCACATTGTGAAATCGAAAACGAGACTAAGTCTGTCTCGACTATAGGAACATGGCCTTGTGATGGTTTAAACAAAGTTATAAATAATGAGCATTTTTTACATTCCTAAAATAACAATGAATCAATGTCTTGCAAATACACATTCAGGGTCTTCATGCTCTACTTTTTAACAGAGTTCCGTTTTCGATTTTCAAAATATTTTTCGCCTGTACTTTATCTAATTTTCTATAGAAAATTGCAATCTCAAAACTATTTTTCTGAAGTAAAGCAAATTATTATAATGTTTTTCAAATTTTTTATGTTGATTGTATTAAATGTTCCTAACTGAAAAGTCAAAGACAAATTGAAAAAATTTAAAAACCCCTCAACTTTCGTCACTGTTAGAAAGGATAGTTATAAACAATAATCACTCTAAACGATAACAAAATAATCAATATCTAATGAATTACAATAATGTTGCATTGTCTGGATGAAAGTTCAACTTGAAAAAAAGTAGTTTTTTTATTAAAAATTCGTATTTTTAATCATAAGTTTTAATTAATTTTAAATCATTTCAAAAATTTTGGATAGCTCTTAAAATTACTCAAATTTTAAAATAAATTTAGGAAATAATAAAAGAAAATGATGATCTTTTTTCAAGTTTCTCTCAGAATTCATTCTATTCCATCGAAAATTAAACTATATTGTAGAAAATTAAATTTTTTAAACTGTTAATGTAACTATTCCATTTTTGGTTAAATCATTATATTTTAGTCTTAATATTTATTTTTTAAGTTTAAAATTTAACCATTTTGTTAAAATTTAAAAAAAAAGATCTTTTCTTGTACAAATATATATCTATTATAATTAAAAATTCATTTCTTTGGTTGAAAATCCTTTTTTTATTAAAACTTCTTTTCTTTTGGTATAAAATAGTTAAAACTTCTTGTATTTTTCGAAAATTACACTATTTTGCTGAAAAAAATTTGGTTTATCAATTTCTTTTTAAACTGATAATATAACCTTTTTTCGTTGAACATTTACCTTTTTTCTTAACAACTCGTTTTTTGTTGTTTAAAAATTGATTTTTAAAATTTTGAATTTCTGTTTCCGGTAGAAAATTATTGTTTTGAAAATTAAATTATTTCCTTGCACTTTAATTTTTTTGCTAGATAATTTAAATATTTGTTTGAAACTTTGATTTTTTAGGGATTGTAATTATTTTTTGAATGAAAAAGTAACTATTTAATTTTTCATTGTAACATAATCTCTTGCAGTTGAAAACTCAATTATTTAATTGAAAATTCCTATATTTTGTGTGAATTTCGTCTTTTTTGAAAGAATCTTGGTCTTTTTGCTCACGAATTCCTTTTTTGTGTTGAAAATTGCACTATTTTGTTATAGATTTGGTTGTTCTTTTTTATTTAAAATTAATTATTTCGTTTCTGAAGATGAAGATTGCGCAATTTTGCTGACACTTTTTTCATGAAAATTTATATTTGTAGTTAAAAATTTATCCTTTTTTGGTTTGAAAATTCATCTTTTTTAGTTAAAGAGATAAGAGAATCCGTCTTAGTGCGCTGGAGACGTCTCACAGACGTGCCGTCCGTGCACGAACACACAGAGCTAACAAATCGCATAAAACTTGTCGGGCTGCTTGTGCCTGAGATGTGACGCGCAAAAGTTCGTCGCTACCTAAAACAGCTCACAACGCCCTTGAGCAAGTACCATTACGGACCGCAGCAGCACGCCTGGTCGCACGCGATTGGTTGGCTTTCTGGGTTCCCGCACGTGCGGCACGTCCGTGATACGTATCCAGCGCACGGCAACAGATTTTCTCGTGCGGCCACCTTAACCGACACGCTGCGCTTGTATGTGTTTTTTCTAGATGGGGAAGTGGCGGGGGCCGGAAAATGCGATGTTCTGGAGACACTGAAGCAAAGAATATGAGATAGAAAATGAGTAGAGGAGGGATAAAGGGAGTAAAGGAAAAAAAAATTGAAAATATGTTAATTTTTTTTTAATTCGTCTTTAAAAAACGAAAACAAATAATTTGAAGAAAAAAAATCGACTTTTTAAGAAGTTAAGAAGTTACAGAATCTAAAATGCAAAATCTTTTCCAAAAAATGAAAAATATGTAATTAAATTAAATTAAAATAAATTAATAAAGACGAAATGCTTCAAAGAAAATTTTAAATAACATTAACGGCTTTTTTAGCTTCTTAAAAATAAATGTAAATAAGACAAATATAAAATAAAAATAAGAGAGGCAACAATAATAATAAAAATAAATAATTTAAGGAGAATTATTAAAGAAAAGTAAAACTAAAAGTGGAAAGAAGGCTTTTTATATTTTCTGTTGAAAATAAATCGGTTAAAAATGTATCTCTTTCGTTGAAAACGTATGTGTTTTAATGAAAATTCGTCTTCCTGCGTAGAAAATTGATCGTCTAGATTAAAAATTCATCTTTCGGGTGGAAAATACTAATTCGTTATTAAGTGAAATACTTTGTTAAAAATGCACGTTCTTTTTTAAACTAAAATATTCAAATCTAAGCTTCAGCTGTTTTGTGAAAATTTCTCTGTTTGGTTCAAGAATTTAACAAATTGGTATAAAATTCGCTCAAAAAACTGTTTAATTAAAAATGTATCTTTTTGGTCAAAAGAATAATTATATAATGGAATTAAACTTTTGTTCACTTTATCAGAAGAATTTTTTCTCTTAATGTAGAATACGAAGGATGCCACCTGATTTTCACAATTTTATAATATGGTCTTATTGTTTCAATAGATTTGAGAATGCCACAGCAGTGTTTTATATTATTAAACATTTTTATTTTCCAATTTGTCTATTTTCATAAACTTTTTAATTATTTTAAACAGTTGTAAGCATAAACAATTATTTTTATTCTGACACTAGTTTGCTTTCAATCATTAAATGATGAAATATCTTGACAAATCGAATTATTAATTTTTTACTAATCTTTAGTACCTCACTTTTCGCTAATAAAATCTATAAAATAAATTTTCAAGCAAAAAACTAAACTTTCAATTAGAATGATGAATCTTTAAAAAAAATTCGTTCAACCAAGCTGGTGAGTTTTCAAGTAAGAACATTATTTTCAAATAAAAAATTTAATTTTGAACCAGAAGTGAAATAGTTAAATTTTCAGTTACGAAAATTAATTGTTCGCAAAAAAGTTTATTTTCTGCTAACATGATGAGTCTTAAGTCAAAAAATATTTACGTTCTACAAAGACAGTCCAATTTTCTACTAAAAACGTCAATTTTTTATTTTGCACGAAAGCTAAAATATTAAATTTGTAGCAAAAAAATTAATTTGTGACCGATAATAAAGAAATTTTCAACAAAATACTTCAATTTTAAACTGAAATATATAAATCAAAAATAAGGCCAAAAATTAGGTACTAACATGATAAATGTTCAAAAAAAAATACTACTTGTTATCCCAACAGTTGATTTATAAACTAAAACGAACAATTTGCGACCGAAAAGATGAATTTTTTAACTAAAAGGGTTAAATCTTGAACATAATGTATGATTTTTCAACCAGAAAGATAAATTATCTACCAAGAACAAAACAGTATCAATTAAAAATAAAGATCTGCACATCAAAAACTGTATCTTTAAACTAATAGTACAAGTTCTAACAAAAAAGGGGAAACTTCATGCAAAGAGATTAATTTTATAGCAAAATGAATTTTTAACAAAAAGATTGGATTTTAACAAAAAAAGTTGCATTTATAACCAAAAAGATGAATTTTGAGACAAGAAGGTTAATTGCCTATAAATAAAAAATAATTTTAATAGAAAAAATGAATTTTTTAACAGGAAGATATAATTCTCTAAAACAAAAATAAGTTTTGAGAAAATACATGAATTTTTAATTAAATAGTTAAATTTAAACAAGAAAATATGATTCCTACACGGAAAATCGAATAGACTTAGAAGATTAATTTTCTATCAGAAATTGAATATGTTAATTTTTAGTTATGTAATTATCTTCAACTAAAAAATGCTTTTTAACAGAAGTTCTTAGCAAACAAACAAAAAGAATATTGATCCAAAACATGTTTGCTCCCAGGTCCTCCAGAGTCCTTTGACGGTTGACGTACACACGGGATTTAAAGAAAACCCTTTAAAGAATCACTCGGCGCTATATCAGGGGAGTACGGGGCCACCCCAAATCACCTATTGCCGAGATAAGGCGCCCTGAAAAATAGGTTGGAAAGGTAAGTAAACTTTAGGACCTACTGAGTAGAATGAGACCACGCCCACCCCGCTCCCACCGTTCCAGCCGAAATGGCGCATTTCAAAAAAGGAAACGAACTTGCCAAACCCTGTAGAGATTTCATTTACCGAGCTAATAAAACTATTCATAATCAATCTGAGTCTCGTGGTTATGGCAGTATTTAGGCTTGTCTTATACATCGTATGCTAAATACCCTTAGATTCAAGAATATCCAGATATTTATATGATTCACATGCAGCTATTGACTTGAAAACATTCTCCCCGCCGAAAGTTTTCTCCCTACCGAAGGAGCTCTCAACTGAAGGTGTTCGCCCTATCAAAGGTCCTCTCCCTACCGAAGGTATTTGTCCTGCCGAAGAAGCTTTTAACCGAACGTGTTCTCCCTATCGAAGGTATTCTCACGTTGATGTCAAGGTAGGGCTTGAGATTTTCTCTTATCACTATGACGGCTATTTCGGCGGTAGCACTGCTTATTATAAACAACAACTAATTTTCTATATCTTAGGTAGTTATTAAGTATTTTTATAATATAAACAGGAAGATAGAGTTTTATTAATTTATATATTAAGCCTCTGCGCCAGACGGTATCGAAAGCTTTTTCAATATCTAGTAATACTGCTGCAGTGGATTTATTTAGATTTAAATTTGTCGAAATATCATTTGTGAAACGCTCTAGTTGTTGTACTGTGTTATGATGTGCACTAAAACCAAATTGTTCTGATATTAGTAGTTTATTAATTGATTCGTCCTTTTTCATTCGATTCAGAATAATTATTTCAAAGATTTTACTCAAGGTGGGCAGTAAACTAATAGGTCTGTAGTTTTGCACAAACAATTTATCCTTGCCCGTTTTATGAAAGGCGAGCACAGTTGCAATTTTGCATTTGTTTCGATAATGAGAAAGCTTGAAGCAAGTGCTAAAAATATATGTTATTTGCACTACTGCTTTACGAGGTAAGTTTTTTAGCACTAAGTTTTGGATACCATCTGGTCCAGGGGCTTTTTTGGGAGACGTATATCTTATCGCTTTTCTAATTTCTTCGGGAGAAGTTAGATCTATAGTTTCAATATTTAAATCAGTTCTTTTAAGATCCCTATAAGTATTATTAACTTCACTATCAGTCTCTGTATCCACCATGCCATCTGTGAGATGATGCACTTTCTGGAATTGCTCAGCAAGAGTGTTTGCTTTCCTTATATCACTAAAAATTAGACCGTTTGGTCCATGTAATTTTGTTATTGTTCCAGTGTTAGATTTAGTCAATGTTTTTGCCGTTTTCCAAAGGCTATTGCCCCTAACATGTAAATTTTTTTATTTTTTATTCCAATTTAGATTATAATATTCTTTAATTTTGACTTTTATTAGATTTGATAAGCTATTTTTTGTCGTCTAAAATATACGCTTTTGGTCCTTTGATAGACTTTACGTATTCTATTACGCTCTTTAATTAATTCTTTAATATCTTCTGGTAGAGGCAGGCGAGTCGCTAAGTATTTTGGTTTAGATTTTGGAATTGTTTTAGCTATTGCATTACTTATTAATGTTGTTAGGTTTTTTACTGCAGTGTCTATAGATTCAATTGTTTCAAGTTTAGACATAATGGTTAAGTTTGTGTGAATATGAGCTCTAAATTTCTCCCATTCAGCTTTTTTGTAATCTAAAAAGGCGCGTTCTTCACAGGTGTGCGAGGAACTGTGTATTGTTATTAGGATTGGAAGATGGTCTGAGTCTAGTTCATTATTAGTTTCTATGTCATTTAGAGTATTTATGCCTTTAATTATTCCTATGCCAACTGTACTTGGTAGTGAGTCATGTCTGTATGGATAAAGTGTAGGATTTTCTGGTGATAAGATTGATAAATTATTGTTGTTGATACAATTATAAATTGTTTGACCGTTCTTGTTACTTTTATTGCAAAGCCAATGGCTGTGTTTTGCATTAAAGTCTCCTATGGTCATGACTTTCCTTGTATTATTAAATATTTCATCTAAGTCTGTAATTTTAAGCTTTGATATGGCGCATATGCTGAGGCTATTGTAATACTATTTTTAAGCTTAATTCCAATTGCTTCTATTGTCTCAGTTTTATGTTCTACCTCTGTGTAATTAATATTTTGTTTTACTAATATAGCGACTCGCCCACCGGTTGTTGTACAGTTTCTATCTTTTCTAATAGTTCTAAACCCTGGAGTATTAAAATTGAGTTTATCTCTAAGTTTAGTTTCATTTATGAGAAAAATATCTATTTTGTGCTTATCAAGAAAGTGCCTCATCTCTCTTTGCTATTGTAGAATACCATTTGCATTCCAATGACCTATCACTAGTTTATTATTGTTTACTGACATTACCGAATAAAGTTATATACTCTGAGAATATAATTCCCTGGTCTACAGAATCTCGATTATTTGTAAGTTTATATTGAAGACCCTTAACTAAATTAAGAAGCTCCCCAATATTAAATTTTTGTTGAAGTACCTTACATACTGATACAAATTCGTGGAATTGTTGTTCTTCAGTTTGCGGTGCTGGCTGTGATGATTGCGTTGTGGCTCGTTGTGTTTGCTAAAGTGAGGTGCTGTAGCTACTTGGATTTCTGATTTTTTCTTTCCTCATGTCGACTTCTTTGGTTGTTGGTAATATTGTTGCCTGCGGTCTCCTTGATAGTTCTGGAAAGTTGTTCTGGTTCATATGTACTGGATGTGTGCATGTCGGTTTTGTGTCTGCATCCTTGTCGCAATCCGAGGATGCGTGTCGTTTGCTGCACTTAACACATTTTGTTCTGTTAAAGCAATTTCTTGTGCCATGTCCAAATTGCTGGCAATTATGACACTGCGTTATTTCTCGTGGATTTTTGTAATGTTCCCATCTTATTCTCGTGTAGTTGATCACTTTTATGTTGCGAATCTTTTGGATTTGTGTGGATGAGGTTGTACTGTCATAATACACTAGGTATAGTGGGTACTCCAGTGGGCGATCCTGTTTGATTGTCATCATTGCCACCGATTTTTGTTTGTGTCCTAATTCTTCGAGTTTAGCTTTGAGAACCAGTTTCTTGTCCCTTGTTGATTTAATATCATATGTATGATATGGTGTACTAGACTCTTGTAGAAATTGTTTTATTAGTTCGTGGTGACTGGATCCTTTTGGGTATATTGTGAGTGTAGTTTTGGATATCTTCATAAAAATATTTCTCGTAATTTGTTTGACGTCATTGTAGAGTTTAAGTTTCTCATTACTATTATTCTCGCGGTCAGTGATGACGATCGGGGGTGGTTTAACGACTTTTTGCCTCTCGGTTTCCATATATCTTCGTTCCTGATTGGATGTTGATTGCTGCACTTTTTTGTTGATTTTGTCCATAGTTGGAGTTATATTTTGGCTGCAGGAAGTAGTTTCTTTATTCTCAGAGCAATCTATGCTATCTGCGTTGCTTAATTTCTCAAACTCGTTCGCCAAGGAAATGCCAGTATTGTTTTGCGCTGTCGTCTGAGGCGAGTTTTTTCTCCCCATGTTCATCGTCGTTTCGAATTTTGGATCCTTGTTGTTTCCTGCCTTCCTTCGCGTGCTACGCGTAGTCTTTGGTGTTTGTTCACATTGGGTATTTAGTTTAGTTGGATTCACCACCCGCAATATTGAATTTGCACTTTTACTATCACTAACACTCAGACAGTGCGCGCCGCCTAACTGCTATGGGTGCGGAGGGACGTGCACCAACCTCGTCTCCCGCCCAAAAATTTTAGTTTCTATCGGGACGTAAATTTTTAACCCCTCAATCTAATCATCAACTTAGTCAAATGAATTCGAGTGGCGAATGCTGCCAGAACGCGCATCTTTAAGCAGTCGCCTCCGGGGCGCGCGTCAACGCTCGCCGGAACGTCCCCACTTCGTGCGGTTGGAGCTTAGAAGTGATGTCGTTCCGTGCGTCTATCCCACCCTGTCCTTTTTGGGGACCTGCGCGCTAATGGTGCCATTGCACGCGCTTACCTCGTGTCTGCCGTACGTTCGCTCTTTCCTTCTTCTCTCTGCGTTACAAAAAAAAATCTTAACTAGGTTAATGAAATGGTTATCGGAACTAATAGTTCGTAAGTATATAAAACAAGAAATATATGAAAAAATAAGTATGTAAAATTCGTAATCCCTGATAAAATAATAATAAAATAATAATAGAATAATAATAAGGAGAATATAAAATATATAAAAATATAAATATGTAAAAATTCGTGATCCCTAGCATATTTAAATATAAAATCTAACTTACTGGTATACAGTCCGTTATGGATTAGTTACTTACTACCGCGATGAAGAAAAAAATTGTAAGGTTGAGATGGAGAATCCCTGCACGTGAAAACGACGCCTGCATAATGGAATTTCCATCTCATTGTCGCCAGTCACGTACATACCGACACTTATTTATTTCCTAACTTATTTTCATACAAAGTTCCACAACAAATAAGAACATTTGGAATACTAAATAAGATGGGCTAAGAAAGGTTAGCCTGATCCGAAATGCTTCTAATCATGGAAAAACGTTTTTTTGTACATAATTTTTGTTTGATTTTTCAATAATAATTAAAATTTACGAACAGATCCACACTTTAAGAAACAATTGTAAGTTTCCCATACGATAGTATGGGTTTTCTTCCATACCTTTTAATATCCCATACAAGTTTGGAAATGTTCAATAGTCGCTTGAAGATGTCCCATACCTTTGCGAGAGTTCCATACGCTGCAATGGGAAAACTTCAAGTCAGGAAGTAAACGTTGATGCGCAGTGGAGCGCGCATGCGCTGTAACTATAGAGATTGATAGAAAACAGAGAGAGTGAACCATTACCTACTACTACGTAGCATTTACTAAGTTGAGAAAATTTTTTTCAAGTGCAATGACAGAAATAAAATTTGTGACTTCCTTTTTTTCACGAAAATAAGGTTTAGTATGAGATAAAGAAAATAGGAAAATAAAAGCGTAATCGGCATTAATGATCCCATGGTAGGTTTAGTTTTTAGGGGCAAAACAAACTTGTACTCTACTTAAAGAATTTAAAAAACTAAATATTTAATTCTATGGCCTGAGGCTTTTTAAAGATTGAAAAAAGACTTTTTGGTACAAGTGTAAATTTTAGATAAAATTGTACTTTTATCATTTACCCTTCCTCTTAGGAGTTTGCGCAAAAATTTTGATTGGAAAAAAAATATTCGCCGAAAAAATGGTTTGCCTTCAAAGCATTTATAAAAAAATTTAATGTAAGTTATCAGCAATATTTTTTTTTTATTTTTTTTTAACGGGACCGAATTTGACAAATTTTCTTAAAATTAGTAATTTTTTCAAGCCGATAAAAAAAAAATACAAATCTCACTATCAGATATATTTTTTAAACGTTAAAAAATGTTTTTCGTATTTCACTAACACGTTGAACGTTTCCAATTTAAATGATAAATAAATGATTATTCGGTAATTATTTACAATCTGTCGTTATATTGTTATAGAGAAGCAATGAAATATTATTGTAATTCATTACATATTAATTATTGGGTTTTCGCTTAGAGTGAGGCAATAATAAATAATATAATAATAATGTATAATGCAAATAATAAATGTTTTCAATTTGTCTCTGACTTTTCAGTTAGGAACATTTGATATGATCAATATAGAAAATTTGAAAAACATTATAATAATTTGCTTTATTTTAGAAAAAAAGATTTGAGAAATCAATTTTCTATATATTTTGCGTAAAAATGCAACTGCTTTTAAATTAATCTGGTTTGGTTAATGATTCAACGATTTTGCATTAATCTAAACTATTCAGTTAAAATTTAAGTTTCGTGTTAAACACTCTTGAATTGTTTTTAAATGAAACTATTCGGTTGAAAATGAAACTAATTTTCTAAAAGTTCAAATTTTTACTAAAGAATTAACTTTTCAAAAATAAATTATATTATTGGGTAGAAAATTCACCAGTTTTGTTGGTTTAAAGTTGAACTAGTTTTTTAAAAATTTCTTTTTGTTAAATGCAAATATTTTTTTTTTTTTCAAAATTTAATTTTTTGTGATTTATCATTTTAGTTAAAAAAATTCTTCCCTTTTTACGTCAAGGATAAGTTTTTTAACTAAACATGTATTTATGTATCAGTCTGGTCTGGTTGATGATTCAAGAATTTGGTTGAAAATTATTTTTTAAATTCCTATATTTTTGGTTTAAATTTACCAATAAAAAGTTTCTAGTCAAAAAATAAACTATTATTATGAAAATTAACCTTCAGATGAAATCTGAAAAAATCGTATTTTCGGTTTGGAAATTAAACCATTTTATAGATAATTGTTCCGTTTGGCACTTAATTTGAACAATTTTGTTAAAAATTTAACTATTTGGTTGAAAATTCATATTTTTTATTTTTAACTTGAATAATTAGTTTAAAGTTGCCCTGTTTTGCAAATAATTATTTTTTTAATTGCATTTTTTATCATTTTATCATATTTTCTAGCTGAAAATTCATGTATATCTTTTTAAAAATTTGTCTTTGCTTGGTCGAAAATTATTCTTTTTGGGTGAAAATTTATCATTCTTTGTTAAAAGTGCAAAAAGATTTCAAGGAATAAAATTTTTTATCTCAGAAAATTGTAAATAATTTTTTAATATACAAAGTTGATATTTAGAATATGTTTAAAAAGGTTTAAAAATATTTCGAAAGATTTCCAAAATTGTCAAAAAGAATCTGGAAGAGTTTCAGAACTTTTTTTCACTTTGCAGTATTTTTTCGAAGTTTTAGGAAAAATTCGAATATTTTAGAATATATTTAGATATCTGTACAAAACTATAAAAATTATTAAAAATGTGAAAATTGAATTTCCAGAGAATATTTGACAAAATTTAAAAAAATTACAAAATATTGCCAAAACATTTTTAATAATAATTTTATTCATGATGAGAATTCTTGAAAATTCCGAACAAAATATTTTGAAGATTTCGAAGAATTTTAAACAAAATGTCAAGAAAATAAATTTTTAAAAATATTTTTCTAGAAAAACTTTAAACAATTTTCTAATATAAAAAAATTTTTTTTATATTTGTAGAATTTTTTCAAAGTTTTAAGAGAAATTCGAATTATTTAAAAAAATATTCCTCTATTTAGTTAAAAATTAAACTAAATTGTTTAAATTTAAACCAGTTTGTTGAAAATTCCTATTTATTGAAGATTAAACTCTCTGGTTTTAAATTTCACTTTCTTGTTGAAAATTCATTTTTTTGTTAAAAATAAAAATTTTTATCTGAAAATTTCATTACTCCCTTGCTGGTCAGAAATTTTTACTTATAAATTTAAATTTTAAATATTTTGTAAAAAAAATTATTCTTGTTTGCTGAAAATTCAATATGTATTTCGTCTTCAAATTTTCGGAATTTTCTTTTCGGCAAAATAGATGAACATTGTTTTTGTGGTTTCTTAAATACCTTCAAATATCGTGAAGAAGTTAAGCTATCCATTTTTTACAGAGTATCACTCTAAAAAATAAAGTTTCTGTGTCAAACAGTAGCCGAATATTTTATTTGCTGCCTGTGATAGTGTGAAAAATTATTGAATATTCTCGAATGTGAAAGTCCATAATAATTATGTATAAATTTTTATTTAACAAATATAATAAATATATATATCATTTTTACTATATTTTTATTTTTTATAAATCCTACTTACAAAAGAACAAATTATTTATTATTTTTCCCAATACTTAAATTGGTTTATGCACGAATTGCGGAATGCCAATAGGAATGTTAAAAAACTAATTCCCCCAAAGGTCTTTCGCATTCAAATATTTATTTATAAAAAAATATCGAGAATATTGAATGGTAACAAAATATTTGGTTTTCTGAATCCTAATTAACAACTTCCGAGTTTTAGCGGAAGGAAGTAAACCAAGGTTTATTTAATGTCGTTTTCAATTTAGAGGGGGCCAGTTAATATATAGCAGAGGAAATGTTCCAAATTAATGTGTGTTAATTTCTCGAAATCGGAAAAGCAAAAACCAGAATGCTTATTACAACACCTTTCTCGCTTTCGTCAATTTTGGTGGCAGGAATAATCAGTATTTTATTTAAAATAAAACATTTCACCTCCGTGCGCGCACATTCTCCTCGCGCGCCAGAGACATATAAAGTATAGACCGCCAGTCTGCTTGATCCGCCGACGCTCCTGCTTAGGGAGAGAGAGAACGATTTTAGTGAGTACTTCTTTCTCTTTCTAATGGGGTCACGTGGGCTGATGAGCGGAGCGCGCCAACATTCGACTCACGCAATCTCACTGACGTCACCAGCCCACGTGACCCCAGTAGAAAGAGAAAGAATTACTCACTCTCTCTCTCTAAGCAGGAACGGACGGTACATCAAAGCGCGGGCGGTCTATACTGTATATTTCTATGTCGCGCGCCACGCGCTCGTTTCGCTAGTTTGGGCGCGCCCATAGCGCGTGTCTTTTGGCTCTCACGCATCACCCTCGATAATATATCTACCATGCGCTAAAACCTCGATCCATCCATAACTGTGATTTGATGATTTAAAATTTTCTTTCGTTAATGCTTCTTGGGCTTTAACGAATACATGATCATAACATGACATCTTTCTGGTATCTTTGGACATCTTTTCAAAGTATAAAAAATATCTTTGAAATATTTTGTAATAAAAAATCTTCGAGAGATATTTGAAATATTTGGCAATATTTGTGGAATTATTGACATCTTTGTAAAATCGTTTAAATCTTTGTGCACAGTTTAAATTTTTCTGAATGTTTTGTGAAATAAGTAAAATCTTTTTAATCTATCGAAAAACTTAGCCAAATATTAGGAACACTTTAAGGTTTTCGGGTTTCCTGATTATGACTCTGATATTGGTTTGAAAAAAATAGGGGATAAAAAATGGCAGTGGATTTTCACAAATGTCGATTTTTTATAACAAGAATAATTACTAAGGGATTTTTGAGGTCACGGATTATGAATCTGATATCAAAATTGATTCCTCAACGGTTTTGAGGGTCGCGGAATACGAATATAATATTAGGTTCACAAACAAAATGGCAGAAGATTCTCATTAATATTCATTGACGGTTTATCAATTATGGTAGACACTACAATATTTCTCTCTAAAAAAGCGTCTCTGAAACTCAAACTATTGCTGTAACATTGACTTTTATGGAATATCTAGACTATATCCTGGTTTTATCTTTGGCGTTACTCCTCAGTTGTATTGGTACATATAATAATATAATATATCTATAATTTCGAGGAGAACATATAGTACATTTCCAGATGTGCAGAGATACTCTAGCGGATCTCTTGGTATGAAAATGTATTCATTATATGGTTTGTTCTACTGCACTTTATATTCTTTTAGTTTTAATAGTGGTGAAAAATCTAGTGACATTATAGACGTTGCATAGATAAAATTACAATATAAGCAAATATTTCCGGGAAAAGTGGCATGTTCAATTTAAAGTTGTTGCTGACACTTCTGTATTCTACTTGAACAAATCTGCTCGGTTCTCGATCTGTATTTAGAAACTTAGAAACTACTTGGACATTTTTTTCCGTGTCGTTTTCCGTGTGGAATGATGCGTTTTCCAATCTCACAATCAGTGATGTTAGTGATTTTAGAGTGTGAGGATGAAGCCGTAGTGTTTCCAATGACGAGATGAGACTCTCCTTGTTAAAGTAAGAAAACTCAAATACTAAGACGTAAGGAGGTATATGGGTTATTACCCCTAGGATGGTGGACTCGCCTGCGATCGGACCAGGATCCCTAACGCGCGGTTTTTTTTAGTATCTTATGGCTCCCAAAAAAACAAAACTTTACAACACTTCTTGTTCTGCACGGGACTGCACTGTAAATCCAGATTTATTCTGCTACGTTTGTAGTAAGCACAAAATAAATAAAAATATTCATAAAAAATTAAGGATAAAGTGAAGGAACTTTATAAGCCATGCTTTGAGCTAGATATGACAAAGCGAGAAATCAAATGGGTGTCTCATATAGTATGCAGTATTTGTTATAGCAAAAGGTGTCGGTGTGAAACAAATAAATCCAACAATAGTTAGATGTTTATGCCTACACACTGAAATAAGCCGCAAAATAGAGATGCTTGTTAGTTTTACATGGCAAACGTGGCCGGATTCAATGCTGCACATACCTAAAAAATTTCGTATGCTAATGATTCCAGTGTTAAAAGACCAGTAACTACAACTCAACATACAGGTGGAATGGAACAAAACTCTCGGATGAGTTCCAGCCAAGACATGCCTTCTTTGATAGATAAGTCAATTGATGACGAAATCGAAGAGCAGCCGCAAATAGGTGTATCAGAGGTTAGTGAGAGCAAAATGAGCGAAAGCGAGTATGACGATAATGACGATATTTATATTTTTCAGGTCGAAAGGAAACTACCTCTAAACTATGGACACAGGAGACATTGAGTGACATCGTTAGGAATTTAGGATTAGCTAAAGATGCTGCACAATATTTAGCTTCTGAGTTGAAGAAAAGCAATTTGTTAGCAAAAGGAACAAACCCTACATGACAATCCGGGTTTGTAAAATTTCTAAACTTTCTTTGTCATTGAGACAGCAGAGATGAAAAAAATGATTACCTAATTAGGAAATCATTGGTGGATCCATCTAAAGTACTTCTTCCGCCCAAACAGATCAGGCTGGGATTGATGAGGCAATTTGTCAAGGCGCTAGCTTAGGAAGGAAAAAGCTTGAAATACCTAGGCAGAAAGTTTCAGAACATTTCTGAAGCAAAATTAAAACAAGGTATTTTCGATGGGCCACAAATCCGCACGTTAGTGAGAGATGATACATTTGTCGCTAGTATGAATGCTAAAGAAAAAGAAGCTTGGATGAGCTTTAAAAAACTTGTTAACATTTTCTAGGTAATCATAAAAGCGACGATTACAAAAAAATAGTTGCTGAAATGGTAAACAATTACGAGAAATTAGGATGCCTTATGAACCTTAAATTACATTTTCTCGATTCCCATTATCACAGATTTACAAAAAATAATAGGGATGAGAGCGAAGAGCAAGGAGAACGTTTCCATAAAGACATGAAAGACATAGAACGACAGTACGAAGGAAATTGGGATGACGGTATAATGGCTGATTTCTGTTGGCTGCTGAAACGGCAGACTAAAAAAAGGGATAAGAAGCGCAAAAGAAATTCTCTCCACAGGTAATTGAAAGATAAAAGAACACGTAAACGCAAACAGATACAAATATAAATAAAAACTCAGGGTTATCTAGATAACGTCCGAAATTCTCCTAGATTTTCTAAAGCTAGGAAAAATTTCGGGAATAAGAGAATAAGTCTCTAGTTAAATTTTTATTTACCACTCAAAACCACACAGACAATAGTATTTTTATCACCTTCTCTCATCTATATCTGTATAACCTAGGTAAAACCGCCAATCTCCCTAGATTTTTCCTAGCTAGAGCAGAAAAGTACTCGAGAGCATTTATGTAAAAACTTATTTGGTGTAAGCCAGTTACTAGAATGAGAAAATTACGATTATATATTTAATTACGCATGCAATGACAATATCTAGATAATGACTAGAAAATCTCTATGTTTTCCCCTATTTACTGCATTTTGGGAAACAAATTGAAAGTAGGCAAAAAATTTGGCGTTTAAATTCGGATTTTGCACGCAAATCTGCAAGAAATATGGCGTTTTTGTTATTTTTTCTCATATAAACTTTTTTTTATTAACCGAAAAGACGAATTTTTTTGACTAAAAAATTAATTCTCGACCGAAAAAACGAATTTATAAGGAAGTTCAAGGATTCTTAAAGAAAAAGTTGAATTTTCAATTAACAAAGTCGAATTTTTAAACAAAAAGATGAAATTCCTATTTAAAAATAAAAAATTGTAACGTAAATTAGGAATTTTTAACCAAAAAGTAGCATTTTTAATTAATTGACCACCAGAAAAGATGACTCATAATTGATCTTCAATAATTCTCAACTAAAGAGTTCAATTTTTAAAAGAAAGCAATTTTAGTTTCATTCTTAAGAATGTAGGTAAATTTCAAAACCTATTTGTTAAATTTTAAACTAAAAAAGATGAGCTTTTGAATAAAAAATAATTTTCTACCAAAAAAGATTAACTATTAATAAAATCCAAGAATTTTTAACGAAAACGTCAAATTTGAAACAAAAAGATTACTATACTATCATTAGGGACAAATAAAAAAGAATTCTCAACTAAAAGCTTGAATTATCAAATAAAAAAGAAGAATCTTTTAAAAAAAGATTGCTTTAGTAGTAAACAAGACAAATTTATAATAAAATTCAAGAATTTCTAACCAAAGAGTCGAATTTTTAAACAAAAACATGAAATTATTGCTAAAAACATTTATCATTTTAAAACTTACTAAAAACGTTAGGATTTATACTCAAAGAGTATACCAAAGGCAAATCTAATACCTCCTCTGATAAGAATGTAGAAATAAAATATCCTTTGATGCGAAATTCCAAAAATTTTAATTTAACTGTCTCCTTTATGTTAAAAATTTGTGGTTTTTTACAAAATTATGTTTTTCTTGGAGTTACATTAGTTAAATTATAAATTCATCTATTCGGTTAAACATATAACTATTTTCTTTCAATTGTTGTTCTCTTAAATTAACTTTTAATGCTGGAAATTGATCTTGTTTGGGTTAAAAAGTTGTTTAGTCATTTTTTAGTTATTTTCCTTTTTACTCAAAAATTAAAAATTTGATTCGAATTTTATTACTTACTTTTCTGTATCGACGCAGTTTGGCAGAAGGAACACCAAGTCTCTGCCGTTTGGAGTCCTTAATCTTATCCAATATTGATGGTATTGATGTTTTAAAGTACAGAGGATGGATGATTTTATTAAAAGGGTTTGTCAGCTTTCTGGTTCTATTTCCTTTTTTATATTGAGTTAATCGACCTAACTTGCATCTTACTTTAATGATATCCCTATACAGCCTGATCTGCCATGGTGAATCTTGATTCCTTGCTAGAACATAAACTGCATTTGCAGACCTAGTTTTGCAGCCGAACGTTCTAAGGGTTGCCACAGCTGCATAGTATACAAGAGTTTGCACCTACAACGCAGATTCTACTACGTGCAAATACGTAGCTAAAATCTTGCTGTTGAGGTTTTCTATTAGTGCACCGAGATCATTTGTGATTTTCATTTTAGGCAGAGAATTCCTTAGTGTTGGCTCTACATATCTGAAACCTCGTAAGGCCTGACCATAATTCCTTTGAAGGTGCTGCTCATGTCTTTTTATAGCTAGCTCTGGGTGTGGTATGTCCATTTCCGTAGCTTTTTTGGTTGCTGAATCTCTACTTCTGACTCTGTTTTGTATAAGGCCATCCACCTCTGGAGAATGTAATGTTATTGAATCATCAACAAGATCAGGAAGAACATCAATCGTCCTTGCTTGACCGTGTAACGCGGCTTTTTCTGACTGATGTTCATTGGCGTCGTTTTTCCACGCCAAATCAATATGACCCTTAATCTCTATGGCTCTGTCTTACGTGATGTGTAGATTATTCCTGACGTTCTTTATCTTATCGATAAGATATCTTAGAGATTCGTACTTTCGTGAATGAGACACACCAATTCCTTTTTAATTGTGGTTACCCACGTGATGGCCTCCCACGAAATTTCTGTCGAGGTGCACATAGCTGACACTAGCCAAAGCATCATCAGCAGGCACAGTTGACGTTCTACTGCTTTCGGTTTGTCACAGATGTTCTTGATGGTCAGCTGTTTTATTAGTGAGATCTGCCTAACCATTTTGCAGCTCACCATCATCACCGTCCCGCATGCTGTGGCCACCAGCGGCGGCTCCAGGGGCGCCCTAATGATCCTCGGGAAGCGACAAGCGTTTAAAAATCTTTAATTTACTTTCCATTATTGTCTATGGGTTATGGTGTTCTGCTGAGTCATTTTTCTCTTCGTTATTGGCCTGTATGGCATGGGAAACCCTGTCAGCAACAATACTACCGCAAATACAGCTGTCAAAATAACGAGTGGAAAGCTCAAGCCCTACCGGCACATCAATGCGAGAATACCTTGGTAGGACAAACATCTTCAGTAGGGAGAAGACCTTTGGTATTAATTTTATTAGTATTATGATAGAAAAGTTGTAAGGATCAGAAGTTGCGATCATAGCTCCTTAAAGCAAAAAATCCCGACGCAACAGGAATGTGTATGTCATCTGCTCCTTTTCCTTCTATCCTAGAAGGCAAGCAAGAGCGGAAAATTCAGGCAAGATACTTCGTACAATACTGCTCCTTATAGTGCGATCTCTAGCCGCGGATGAACTTACGCGGCAGATCGCAGATTTCGAGCTCAAGGTTTCACCTCTGGAAACTTTTTTAGAGTTATCAACCTTTGTGCAGTGTTAGGAGAAACTGTGTTGATGGATCAGATGTAGTGATCCCAGAAAAGTAGCCTTTTACATCTGACTTGCGATTTTGACAGCCGATTATGAGAACCACCAGATGTACTTTGTAGCCTTGGTACAGCCTACTTAGTTCGAAGAAAATAGCCCGATATTTCGCCCGCTTTGCTTCCTCATTTGCCGTGATATGACCATTGGCTAGTGCCGAGAATTCATTCACGTAAATTATCTTGGTCTTTAGATCTTAGAGGACAATATCAGGCTTTGTAGCATTGATACGTTAAGTGCTGGAAAACAAGAAATTGCAGTAGATTTTACACTAATCATTCTCTACAACGGACTCTAGTTCCCCCTCGGCGTATAGCAAGAGGGGCATTATATCAACACGATAGAAATTTCCAAGATGGTAATATAACATTTTTAGAGCCACACTGTGTCTCTCTATGTACTTAAAGCGTGCATACTTTGAGCATCCACTAAGAACATGTCAAATTATTTCTGGCTCTTGGCTGCACGATCGTTCGTAGGTATCGCGTACAGGTACATTTATTATGCGCTTACGGTAAACTAAGGAGTTTACAACGCCGTCTGGACAGGCCAACGAAATCTCTCCGTCTCTGATCTTAATCTAGCAAGAGGATTTTCAGCATGTACCTTTAGTAGAAGCGAATGTTCTGCTTCATGTTCTAGACTTTTAAGCACCAAAGGTTTAAGTGACGCTCACCCATGGGTAGTATCGCAGGAATCAAATGTGAGACCAAGCCCCTCTGCGGCTTTATCTGCGGCTCGGAAGAGAAACGCCGCAACATTGACGACATCATGTTGGTGTACGATTTGCTTTAAAGAATCTGTGCTTGTTAGAAGTGGTCAGGTTGTAGCTAGAACCTTTCTTCGATGAACACACTCGAAGCTGAGAAAACCTCTACCCCAATTTATCTAGAGGGAGATATGTACGAACTACAGAAGATCCAGGATGATGACTTCGATGGATTTTAATCATCTTGCGTGTGCTTCGGTCAAGTTGCTTTAACTTATCGACGTTTCATTTTACGATACCAAACGTGTAAAGCAGTATAGGAACAACCAAAATATTGGACGCCTGGATAATTCGGAAGCCCACATTTTTCTGACAATTGTGCGATGCCTATTTCAAGGCCCGTTTTTAGCATACGCACATCTTGGGCTTCCGTTTGCACTATTTTAAGATATGCATATGCTAATCTATAACAAAGATGTTGACTGGTATTTACACCTATGATTTGAAGATCTAGTCATCCTTGGTGTAGATGGACACAGGCACACTTGTCCAGGCCAAGGCTCATGCCAATGGCTTTGTAGAACAATATACAGAGGCAAGAGGGAAATGCACAAAATTATCGGACTTGAAGAGTCTCATGGAAGACCTCCTCTTATATGTGAGATAACTGGTAGTCACTTGACTTTTGTCAGATGTTGTGACAAATCTTTTGCTCCACAAGATCATATTCTCTTTTATAAATCGAGTATTGTACTCCATACTGGTTCCGTTTAGGAAAGTATAACATATACAAGCTAGGTGTTGCTGCATAGAAGTGAACTTCTTCGACCAAAAGTTTTTTATTTTATTTGGCACTGGCGCTGAAAATTTGTTAGTTCTAGCGATTAGTTTCTTCACTTAATCAACAGTAATTATTTGACACTCCTCTTCTGCACGTTGTGACAATTGCTTCGACTAGGTGGATTTTCAACGGCACGTGATGTTTTGTTGAAGTGACTAGAAGAGTGAGTAGAAAAGGTGAAATTTTCGTAAATCCATTTTACTCGCCTTATAAGGAGCTCTTTGGCTGTTGAAAGAACTCTTATTTTTTTCTTTCAGTGCTGGTTGATGCTCAGCATTACTTCTATTGTCACTACGCAGGGAGATCGCCTTCTCGTAAACTAGAAAGTTGACATTCCAGAGATCAACATCTTCAGGGTTCAAATCAGGGGCCGCAACTCGACCGCAGCATCCTGCTAAGTGTAGCCAAGCTCTAACAAGTGAATCGACTGGGTGAAGTTTCACTTTTGATGATGTATTTGTCTCGCGACTTACTCTCGATTATGCACTAAACTCGGGCTATAAATTCAGTCTTTGTATTTCTCTTACACTTTTGCACATTACCGAGAATCGAATCTGTCGGGCCAAAATAATAAAAAAGTTCAGAACGTGATCGGATTGTTCACATTTACGTTCTCTTGATTTTTAGAAATTCAGCATCAGATCTGAATGCCAAGATAAAAAAAAACTAACTCAAGCGCAATTCAATCGAATCACGTGAAATAATTTTCCTGTGACATGGCCACATGTGTGTCATAATGCAAAAGTGGCACAATTTTTTTTGTCAACATATGTGCCACTGGCATCAAGGCGTGCAGTTCGTGCAAAATTTATGGGGTAAATCGCCAATATAGGAGGATTCTTAAAGAATGTTATAATAATTTTTTTGATACTTGGCAAATATAGATCTTCGATCAACATCTAGATCGTCTGGACAAATGGCATATATTTGGATAATTCTTAATGAAACCTAATAACTGCCATTCTTAAAACATAATTTTGGTATATTACTTTTTTCTACTGAAAAGTTGAAAATGGATCTCTAAGTGTGGTTTTGTCGAATTTTGTTCTAAAATAGTAGAAATTTTAATTGGAAAGAGCTAGAGGGATCAACTTTTCTACATTATCATTTACGTTTCGGTGCTCTCAGAATCCGAAAATCATAAAATTTGGTCGGTGTCAGTTTAAATTTTTCGACTAAACAAAAAAATCAATAAGTTAGAGCTGTTTCAAAATTTACAAATAAATTTGTTATGAGTTTTAGAAATGTTAGTCAAATTTTCTGATACACGGCAAAAAGACTTGAAAATTATTTAAACGATATTTTCACATTCGATAAAAATTAAAATGTTATATATGCTTTTCAACATTTTTAAATTTCTCAAAAAAAGGGGAAAAAATTTAATAGGTTAAGAAATACCAACCGTGGTTTCTGGGGACCCTGATTCTATATCCGAAATAAACATGTCAAATATTAAAAAAATAGTGAATCCGATATAACGGACCATAATGGAGCAAATTGAAACCATATTACTTAAAATTGTTACTTAGAGGGTTTTGGATCGCAGATGTTAAATCATAAGTCAACATTTCAGAATCCAAAATAGTAAATCTAATATTAAGGATTATAGTTGTTAGCATTCCCAAGTCAGGAATTTATTTCAAAAATGATAGTGAGTGAAAATATGTTATGCCGCCCCTGGCAAAAACATGTGTTATCAGGAACCAATGGTGAAATCTTTGAATTTGTGAAAAAGTAGAAAATAAGGCACCTGTATTTTGTGGACTATATCTTTTTAAGATTAGTCTTTTTTGGTAGAAAATTTATCTTGCTTGTTTGTAATTAATTTTTTCGATTAAAAATTTAGTCCTTTCATTGAAAATTTAATATAATCGTTAAACTTATTAAATTTTAGTTAAGAGTTTTCATTTTTTTCGATTGAAATTAAAATAGTTCGCTACAAATTAGATTGTTTAGAATATATTTTAATTACTCTAGCTGTTCAACCTATTCTCAATTGATATATATATTAGTTCTGTACCTACATGTTGCGTTTTCAATAAAGTGAGATGATTATATAAAATAAAATTAGAATTTCAAAACTGTTTATTCGTAAACAATTTTTTTGTCTTAATTTTCAATGCAAAAAGATTATATAAACATATATGTCTATTTTTCATCTCATTGCTCGTCACGCTGTTGCGGAATTGATTCTGATAAAAATTCAACACCGATAATAAATCTATTAGGTAATTCGTACACAAGAAAAGATATTTCAGTAATTCCTTTATCGGTAGCCCTGTAGATTCTTATATTATATTCTTGACGTTCCCTTTCAATTGGAATTACATTTGTAGGGTTAAGAAGACCAACTTCCCGCGTTTTTCCTCGATGATCATGATACACACCAATGCTTCTGCCCAAATAGAAAAAAGTCCTCACTTGGGTTAGTCCCGTAAAATCTATGTCTGTGAAAAGAAAATAAAGATTTGCGATTTTAGAAAAAAATTAACAGTGGAGAATCATTCTAGCCCTACGCATACATAAAGATATTAGAAATAGAGTAGGCATTCCTGTAAGTGAGAGCGTCCACTGAATGAAAAGAGAGAGAGAGAATCGAAATGGTATTTCTGTCTCTCTCCGTCACGACGTACTGCGCATGCGTTACTTTATTATATTAGTGTACATATGTATTAGCAACTGCGAGTAGCATGCTCCAGTAGACAAAGACAGCAATGTAACATGTATCGTCTCTCTCTTTCTCACGAGCGGGCGTATCCTGGTTTACCAAAATCAAATAGATGGCGCTTGGGTCAGGTAGGCCTGTTTTCGCAATATTATGTAATGGTAAAAACGGCAAATATCCAATTGTAAGTGAATTCTATGAGAAAAATGTGTAAAATTGACGATTTACATGATAAGAACTTGTAACCGAGTAAATTCTTTATTGTGTTGCAATTTTTTTTTTCTTTAATTACTATTACGAAATCTTAGATTCAAATGTGTAGCTCCGGGCTGCACGTCAAACATAATTGAAGAAATTATTTTGTAAAAAAATGATGAATCTTCAATTTAAAAAAAAATTTTAACAAACGAGATTATTTCGCAACCAAGTAAATTCATCTCTAACTGATCCAAAGCTGTTTTTCCTTTGTTCGACCGTTTTAATTTTCAATAAATATTTCAGCTAAATTCAGCAATGTATTTGGTCTTACGGTCAATAATGAAGTCAAAATAAAAGTATCCGAAATAACATGTAGAAAACATATTTATTTCTTTTAAAAAATGCTCAACGTTTCGATCAATACTGCGGGACTTTTTGAAGAGTCGATATAAATATCCATAATTTAATAAAAATAATATTTATGAGCGTAAAAGTCGTATTAATTAGTCTCTTAAAAAGGATAATGGTTTGAAAAAAAAATTTAATATCGAAACATACCTGAGTGTAAAATCGATGTGTTATATTATAAAAAACAAAAACGTCATTGTATCAAATCGTAGAGGTGAAAAGTTTTAATAAACTTTTGATGAAAAGGCGCGCCAAATCTTGAGATTATAAAAACTAATGCATAATGCTTTGATAAATTTGGTTTATATTCAATATTTCAGTTTTTAAATTTATTGAAGTTTTGATATATTTATTAATAAAAATTGATTCAATGATACGTCCTTTAAAAAAAAAAATTTCTCTGGCCAAAGTTTTAATATTAACAAAATCAAAAGCATGATTAAATTTCCATGAATGTTGTGACAAACCTGTGTTTAAATTACCATTTCCACAATCTCTTTCATGTTCATAAATTCTACTTTTCAATTTCCTGTCAGTTTCAAATACGTTGTATTAATGACAATCAGTGCATCGCTGTTTGTTTAACTTTTGTTTGTTCTCTACTGTTAACGGTTATTCTTAAAATAAACCTAGGGATGACCCAGGGCGAAATGACCACAAAGTCCGGCAGTGGACAGGCATTTCCGCCAAAATTATCGTATGCGAGAAATCGCAGGCATTAACGTCTGTGTTTCTCGGTATCGTTTGAGGGTTTGGTGGGGACCCCCTCCCCCCTGCAGCAGCAGTACGGTACCATCCGCCAATCATTAGCCAGGAGTCAGTCACCCCTATCAGCCTCTAGTTCAGTGATTCGGATTCTATTTACGAAAGAATTCGCGCCTAAGGAGAATGGTATACCGGCGGGAACAGCGAGGCAGACCAGCAGCATGTGGCATCATGCGTCTCTCTCTCTCTTGACTGCAGAGAGTCCTATCTCGGTTCCCGTGCGTTAGTCCCTCTTTCTCTCTCCCGTTTTTCGTAAGTCCCCTCTCGCGATGATCGACACGCCGAGCACGTCTGAAATCAGTACCGCTTTTTGTAAGCCCGAGGTGTTGGTCATCGCCGTTCTAGTTGTTCTTCCTAATCTCATCTCTGTTTTTGGTATGAAGGTAGGATCTAAATCCTTTTCGTCTTTTTTTTGTGATGCTGACCGGTGGTGCTTTTGTAGCCGGTGCGTTTTATATCTTTTAAGATGCTCTTTCTGTGATTTATAGTATTCGGAGTATTCTGTGGAGTGGCCTGGTAATAAGGATCTTTTTGTTATGTTACCTATTTCGTTTTGAAACTGTAAGTACCCGACATGACCTCTTTGTCGACCTCGTATCGTCCATATTTTTTTGTCACTCCATGTGATTCTCATCCAAACCTCCTCATCATTCTCGCCCCTCCTATCTTTCTGACCCGCCCCCTTGGTCCGTTTTTCTTTCCTATCCCAATTTCACTCACGTTAACGTCCCAATTCCAATTCGTTAATTATATCGCCCCCCCCCCTTGTCTCTCCTATTGATATGTTTGCTGACCTTCCTTTTTATTTTGTGTACGGTTACAGTAAGCAGGCCGCTCCATGCAAACATAATGTTATGTTAACGTCCCTTCATAAAATTACTATTGTTATCATTATTTCAGAATCTCGCTTTGCCTTAATGTGTCAACATTATTTTTTGGTATCATTTCATTTTGTTATAAGGTAGTGTGACTTTCTTTTGGTTGTTTTCTCGAAATTGTGACAGGTCCCCGGTCACCTTGTTAGGCTAGTAGTCAACTTGTTTGTTCCTTTGATTTTATGTACGATCTTGTTAGCCTAAATTAATCTAAGTCAGATGTTATTTATATTGGAAATGACTGAATATTTCTTCTTTTTTTATTTTCTAAAAAACCTAATTA
>JAAAKG020142597.1:0-11568 GCA_010014905.2 Druon quercuslanigerum
ACTCCCCTCCCTACCGAGTGAGTCACGCCTACCCCGAAAGGGAAACGGCTTAATGGTGTAATAATAATAATAATAACGTATATGAGTGAAGGATCCCCTCCCCACTCCAGTCACAACTCGTAATATATATGCATTTATTCAAATCTGATACAAAGAGTTTCTCGAAAACATAAAGCAACAAATGAAACTATGTAAGTAGTATTAGGAGGCTAACATAACCTATAAAAATTATAAAAGTACTTTCGTCAGTTTCATGCATTAAACATGTTCATCTTGCAACAATAAAATTTTACTACGTTTACTTTTTTGTAAAATCGTTCTTCATTGAACAATGAAAAACACAAAACCAAACGCGAAGGTCGGGTGTGGTACTCCGGAAATTGTAGACGGTCATATGACAAACAGACAATTTAAAAAAATTATAACATTTTAGATTCGATTGCCTAAAAATTATTATAAAAGAACTATTTACAAAAGTTAAACGGACTTTTGTTCGAGTTGGATCGTGCAATTTTTTTTACAATACAAACAAATTTCTAAGTCTGTCTTAATCACGTGTGTGACGAAATGCGACTTCTGTTTTTTGATGTTTCTATAGTCTACTGCGAAAGATCGACAACAACTATGTTGAAACAGAAGGAACCTACATTATCATGAAATAACCAAAAATGAGCGGAAAATTTGAATATTTATATTGTGAAAGTGCGTGACCTGATTATTAATGAATAGAACAGATTATTGAAACTAATAATTTTGCTACAAATTTCCGTGTTTAATTTGTCAATAGAACTCTTTTTATATCTCAATTTCAGGATTACTGCTGATTTTTTATTTGTTTTACGTTTTCTGCATTACCAGGAAAAAGCTAAAAATATATTCCGTAACAAATGTTGTAATCGAATTGTAATTTGTTCTTAACATATTTTTTCTTTGTCAGACCAGCCCCTGACCAACTACTGACCAGGCTCCGACTGAAATTTTTACAACAAAAATCCCGACTAGTTCCCTACTACTTCCCGACTAGTCCCTGATTCGTTTCTTTGTCAAAATTAATAACCTTTTTTTACCTACAGATTTTGATGGAGACAATTTAGTTGCTCAAGCTGCTATCTTCTTTACCGCTGGCTATGAAACTTCGGCAACTACAATGTCTTTCACTTTATATGAATTAGCTAAAAATCCTGACTTTCAAAAGAGACTGAGAGTAGAGATTTGTGATGCAATTAAAAATAATGAAGGAGAAATCACATATAATATGGTATTGCTTAACTTTTGTAATTAAAATCTCAAATTTAAAATAATAAAATTATTATCAAAAATGAGAATATAATATAAATTTGAATACATATTAATAATTAATGAATAAATTTATAATTGCAGTTAACGAGTCTCCCTTATTTGGACAGTGTGGTTTCGGAAACTCTAAGAATGTATCCACCAGTAACATTTTTAGACCGAGTGGCTATGCAAGATTATAAAATTCCAGAAACAGAATTATTAATTGAAAAAGGAACTCCGATTTTTATACCATTATATGGATTTCATTATGACCCAGAATATTTTCATAATCCAGAAATATATAATCCAGAAAGATTTTCGGAAGAAAATAAAAAGTCTATAACTCCTTTTACTTACCTTCCATTTGGAGATGGGCCTCATGTCTGCATTGGTACGATTATACGATAATATTGTTTAATGAGTAAAATATTTAATATTTAAAAAACATAAAATATTTTTCTTTTCAGGCCAACGTCTGGCATTACTACAAGTAAAGCTAGGTATAGTACACATCATTTCGAAATACGAAATTTCACCCTGCAAAGAAACTATAATTCCGATACAGATTGATCCAAAAGCTATTTTGACAACATCTAAAGGAGGACTATATCTTAACTTAACAAAAATTACTACATAATCTGGATAGTTTTTTAAAAACTATTCTTTATTATAGAGCAACTGTTACATTTTGAAATGTTTTTTGAAAGCTTTCATGTAATTTTAGTTTGATTTAATTTTTTATTTTAATTTAATTTTAATTTTAATTTTAATCGGCTTGCATTGATCTGTAAGTTTTATTTAAACACATTATTTTATCCGAGGAGAAACTAGAAGCAAAGAACAAAATAATTAATTATCTCATTAATCTTAAGAAATTTATTAAAATCTTTTAAAAATATCTAAAATCTTATCACAAATTTTACCGAAAAATTTTCAAAACTTTGCAATATTTTTTTCTTAAAATTTATTTGAAAAAATAGAAAACAATTGAAAAATTTGCCATAAATTGTGAGAACATTTTTACATTCTCTTGAGACCCCGAAAAATCCATTTTACCTAAAATTTGGTCAAATCCTGACAAATTAAACAACTTTTCTTAAACTCTTTTATATTCATTTTCGGCAGATTTTGAAATCTTCAAAACTTAAAATTATTCTTTCAAAATAAAACCTACACCATTTGAAATTTTTCGCCGAAATCTTACAAAAATTGAATCACCTTAAATCGTCAAAAATTATTAAAAAGCTTTTAAATTTTTTTCCAATTCTTTAAAATAAGTTTTTACCCATAAGTAAATTTTAATATCTCTATGAAAATGTCAAAAAGTTTACAATTTATATTTATATTTACAGATTATTTCAATAGGATTTTCCAACGTATCGCGTTCTATGTCTTAGTTATACTGTCCTATAGCTTCATCTGTCAATAATTCCTTGAAAGTGTATCAAAGCATCTAATACCTCTTCCGTATTATATGCTATTTCGTCCTTGCTATTTCTAATGCCAACTTACTGAGTGCTTACTCCTTTCATAATGACCTAATTGCATTTTCTAGTCTTCTTCCGGTTTGATTTTCCCCTAATTTTTTAAGCAAGTATTTCTACTTTTCTATTTTTGTTCCTATAATCATTTTCTAGTCTATTTCTCTCGTTATCGCCTGCAATATTTCACTTTCAAAGATACGCTTGTTTCTTTTCGTCAATGGCTACGCGGATTTCATCATTCCCTTACGCACCACCGGACATTCTTCCTACAACCGCAATACCATACACTTCTGTTACACTTCTAACAACAATTTCCCGAGGCATGGTCCATGTGACTCTACATTTACTGAAAGTGTATAATTTTATTCCTAAAAATTGTTATATTTATTAATAAATTACTAAACAAACATAATAGCTGGTTTAAGTCAAAAGGTTTAAAATGCCATCATCACACGCATCACCGAATCCTACATCCACAGTAAAACGCACGTCAGTCACACTCCTAAAAGTTATTTCCCGGCGCATAGTCCATGCGCCCTTTATACTCTTACTGCAAGTGGATCATTCTATGCCTATAAATTTGTATGGTTATTAATAAATTACTAAACTAAAATTATAGGGTATTCAAGTGAAAAGGTCTAAAGTGCCATCATCACACGCATCACCGGACATTATTCATACATCCACAGTAAAACGCACGTCAGTCACACTCCTAAAAGTGATCTCCCGGAGCATAGTCCATGCGCCCTTTATACTCTTACTGCAAGTGGATCATTCTATGCCTATAAATTTGTATGTTTATTAATAAATTACTAAACTAAAATTATAGGGTATTTAAGTGAAAAGGTCTAAAGTGCCATTATCATACGCATCACAGGGAATTCTTCCTGCTACCGCAGTGCCACACACTTCAGTCACACTCTGAACAATGATTTCCTGGAGCATAGTCCATGAGCCCTTTATACCTTTGCTGCAAGTGGATAATTTTGCGCCTAAAGATTGGTATATTTATGAATAAATTACCAAACTAACAGGCTAGGTGATTAAAGTGACAAGGTCTAAAGTGCCATTATCATACGCATCACCGGGAATTCTTCCTATTACCGCAGTACCACACACTTCAGTCACATTCTTAAAAATGATTTCCCGGACCATAGCCCATGAGCCCTTTATACCTTTACTGCAAGTGGATCATTTTATGCCTGAAAATTAGTATATTTATGAATGAATTACTAAGCTAACAGACTAGGTGATTTAAGTGAAAATGTCTAAAGTGCCATTATCATGCGCATCACCGGGAATACTTCCTACGACCACAGTACCACACACTTCAGTCACATTCTTAAAAATGATTTCCCGGACCATAGCCCATGAGCCCTTTATACCTTTACTGCAAGTGGATCATTTTATGCCTGAAAATTAGTATATTTATGAATGAATTACTAAGCTAACAGACTAGGTGATTTAAGTGAAAATGTCTAAAGTGCCATTATCATGCGCATCACCGGGCATACTTCCTACGACCACAGTACCACACACTTCAGTCACAATTCTAATAATGATTTCCCGGAGCATAGTCCATGCGCCCTTATCTTTACTGCAAGTGGATCATTTTGCGCCAACGATTTGTATATTTATTAATAAATTACCAAACTAACAGGCTAGGTGATTTAAGTGACAAGGTCTAAAGTGCCATTATCATACGCATCACCGGGAATTCTTCCTATGACCGCAGTACCACACACTTCAGTCACAATCCTAACAATGATTTCCCGGGGCATAGTCCATGCGCCCTTTACACATTTACTGCAAGTTTTCATGCCTAAAAATGATATAAAAATTTATATAAAATTTAAATTTCATGCCTAAAAGTTTGTTTAGTTTAACTAACACACTGGGTGATTTAAGTGACAAAGTCTAAAGTGTCATTATCATACGCATCACCAAGAATTCTTCCTACTACCGCAGTACCACACACTTCAGTCACACTCTGAACAATGATTTCCTGGAGCATAGTCCATGAGCCCTTTATACCTTTGCTGCAAGTGGATCATTTTGCGCCTAAAGATTGGTATATTTATGAATAAATTACCAAACTAACAGGCTAGGTGATTTAAGTGAAAATGTCTAAAGTGCCATTATCATGCACATCACCGGGCATACTTACTACGACCGAAGTACCACACACTTCAGTCACAATCCTAATAATGGTTTCCCGGATCATAGTCCATGCGCCCTTTATATCTTTACTGCAAGTGGATCATTTTGCGCCTAAGGATTTGTATATTTATTAATAAATTACTTAACTAACAGAATAGGTGATTTACAGTGAAAAGGTCTAAAGTGCCATGTTGACGTATACGTTTATTTCATTCACTTACTTTCATTTACAAAAAACTACTTGTTGATCGTGGCTGCTTTCTCATTTTCATGATACAGTTGACTACAGGTTAGATTTAAAATCTTAAAGTTAGTCTTCTATAATATATTATATTACGACACCTTAGAATCAAACGGAATGATAGATATCGGACCAATCAACGGTACGTATCTTTTCGAGTGGGTCGTTCAGTGCTGAAAAAGATTATTCTATCGCAAAAATTTTCCAATAAGATTCAAAATATCAAAATGGACCGAATACTAAAAATAAATAGTTAGCAATAATATTATTTGAAAATCGGCTGTCCGAGCTTCTATTTTCATTTTTTTAAAAGTCTTTCTGGTCTCTTAGGTTTGTAGTTGAGACACTGAACAATTAAAAAAACTAAAATTGTAAGTTTTCTTTAAATTCTAAAAATAATTGTCAGCACTGGACTTGACTCTCCCACACGCACATAATATTCGGAGATACTTACAATCATGTTACAACATACGTATGTATAATAACGATAGTCACTCGCCAGCGAGCGCAGCAATTTTCTTAACTCTTCATATACATCAGGTAAAACCAGTTTTGCATATTATGCACATAATTACGATTCTTCATTTAAGAGTTCGAGTCAATATTCTTATCTAAATAACGGCTTAACGTACGAGAGGCGCGGGTAGAATATAAAAATGAAGAATGGAAAGTACCGAATTTTGTACCGAGTTTTTCTCAGTACAAGTTGTATAGTCATATTCCTGGTTTTTGTACAGCTTCGCATAGTCGGGAAGTTAATAATGAAACAGCTGCGGTGGAAACGATTTGAACTAAAAGTTAGAAAATGGGATTTTGTTTTTGAGATTAAAGTTCTCAGGCCTCTTAAACTCAGAAAACGGTTTAGTTAAATCAAAGAAAAATTGTTTGGACAACAAAATATTTGGTTAATCCAAAAAATTTTCTTATTTGTTTTGACCAAATCTTTTGGAAGATTGAGTATAATTAGTTGATCTAACCAAAAAGGTTTTTGTTGTATTAATCAAATATTTTGATCAATCAAACAAAAATTCTTTGATTCAACCAAATTTATATGTAAATCCAAGAAAAATGTGTTTTTGGTTCCATACATTTTATTCTGAGTTCACGAATAATATAAAACCAAATTATTTATAAACTTTTCAGAATAATTAAACTTTGAAGGTTCACAAAATACAAATCTTGAAAATTGAATAATTTACAATTACATATTTTAAAAATTTGAGAATTTTTAATTATAATTCTTCATACTGTAGAACTTTAAATTGTAAATCGTTAAAATAGCAATTTTTTAATTTTATCAATTAACAATCAAAAATCATGAAGGTTTAAAGTTTTGCAATTTACAGTTCGTTTTGATGATTGACATGCGAAATGTCTTCAATTTAGAAGATTTAGAATTAAAAACCCGACTTTTGATTTCTACAATTATAAAAATAATCAAAGTTTAAAATTTTTTATTTATACAGCTTTAAAATTTAAATGTTTTGAACTGAGAACTCTTTAGAATTTTTAAACTTTAAAATCATTTTGATACTTCGACGTAGAATTGAAAACTTGACTTTTAAATTCCAAAATCATCCGAAATTAAGAATTTTTATTTACACATCTTTAAAATTCAAGAGTTTTCAAATTAAAAAATTTACGATTAAAAATTATTCAAGGTATTATAATTTTAAAATATATTATTTTGATGCTTAACATTTAAACTTAATTAATCTTTAGGATTTCATATTGAAAATTCTTGATAACTTTATAAAAACTCTTATATAACTTTAAAATTGAAGAATTTCAAACTGCAACTTGTTAAAATTTAAGAATTTTTCATTGCTAATCTTCAAAATTTGAGAGATTTTGATTTTTACAATTCACAATTAAAAATGTCTATAAATTTGAAAAATTATTAAATTTGAAAGATTTAGATTTAGAATTGTTCAATGTTGCCGTTCAATATTCAAATATTTAAAAAATATTAGAACAATAACACTCATACATTTTTTAAAAATTGAAAATCGTCATTTTCAAAGCCTTGGTAGTAAATTTTACTTTCAAAAATTTTCAATTTAAATATTTTAAATTGTTTGTTTTCAATTTTCAACGCACAAAATTATCTGTTTTTTTAAATTCTTCGGAATCGCAAAATATCAATTTGGAAAAATTTCCCATTGTTAGGTTTCAATTTTTCAATTTTGAAATTGTGCAATTTTAATCAGTGGAATCATTTTAGCAATCTTCTTTGGTATTGCTTTATTTTAATTCCTAATTTTAAAATTTTTGTAAAGTTAATTTTTAACTTTTTAATTTGATTTAATTGTTCATTTAATTTTGTAATTAAAATTGAAGTGGTTTAAATTTGAAAAAAAAATTAACAATTTGAAATTTTCTAATCGATTACAATTTATTAAATGTGATTGAAAATTGAAATAGGCTAAGTATAAATAAAATATAATATTATTTTATTTACAATTTATAGTCAGGAATATTTTGTTTTAGTTTTAAATGAAGTTCGGATTCGTTTACTTTTTAACGCTCCTTAGAAGAAATTTTTAATTTTTAATATGTCCATTTTAAGATAAATTAATTTTGAACGTTTTTTTCAAGAATGTTTCAATTTTATAGATTTATGATTTAAAAATAGTGAATTTTTGTCGGTGAACTTATTTCTTGATATTAAAAAAGTTTGTCTAATAAATTTCAAAGTTAAATACTAATTTTTAAAATAATTTACAATTCAAAGTTTTAGCATTTCAGAAGATTTCACATTGAAATATTTAATTGATTTTGTAATTTTAAATTGTCAAATTTTAATTGCTTTGCATTATAAATTATTTAAATTCAAGAGTTTTCAATTTTTAATTATTCAATTTTACATGCCTTTAGTTAAAAATAATACATTTTCAGTTCCTTTTGAATTTTAAATGATACAAAATTCAAAATTCTGAACTGAAATGCTTAAATTATGAACCTTTTGAAATTATCCTATTTTAAAAATTTGAATCTGAAATCATTCAATTTTGAGATTCTTCGATTCAAAATAAAATTGTTATATTTTATTTTTTGAGAGCTTTTAATTAAAATCATTCAATTTTAAATTCTATTACTTCGAAATAATACAAATTCAATTCCTTTTCTAGCCATGTTAAATATTGTAATTTTTTTGAAAATTTTACATAACTCCAATTGTTTAATTTGGAACATTTTCAATTTAAAACTGTTTTTTTTCCCAAGACTTTCAATTCAAAAGTATTATTGAATGATAGTTTTAAAACGAATTTTTGCATATTAGAAGTTTAATTTTTAAAAGAATGGTTCGCGGAAAATACATAAAATAAATCATATAAAATTATATATTAAAATAATATTAAATATGATGATACATACAAAATTTAATAAATTTTAATGATTTAGAATCTTTTGCTTTAAATACTCAAATTCGTAAATGTTTAATTTTAAGTTTTTGTATTTTCGAAGGTTTCCAATTTCGAATTTTTCAATGTTGCCGTTCAATATTCAAATATTTAAAAAATATTACAACAATTTCACTAATAAATTTTTAAAGATATCAGCAAATTCGTAAGATTCTAAATCTTTCAAATTTAATAAATTTTTTATGTATCATATCCGTATTTAACAATTTATTTCTTAGTAGAATTTAAATTTTAGAAACTCAAAAATTAGAATATTATTGTTTGCTCTCAAAATATTTAAAGCAAGAAATTGTAATTTTTTCGTTAAAAATAAATATTAAACAGAAAAAAAGAGTATTTTCAAGAAAAGGTCCCAATTTGGTCTTGAACTGTTTGTAGGATGTCACTTAACTACAATAAAAAACAAAATCTCATTTCCAAACTACTTTCAGTTAAAATAGGTTCCGATGTACCATGCAAAAACAAAAATCACGAAAATCCACCTACTTTTAAATTGACCTCGTAAGAATAATCATGATCAGTGAATTTCCTGATACACTCGAAAAAATTTTGTTCAGACTCAAAGAAAATTTATTTGGCCATTTAGCAAATACAGGAATATGTGCTAATTTGACCTACAAATATACAAATCTTGTTCCCCGAAAGTCTGTTAGGAAGAGTACACAAATAAATAATAATGATAAAAAATCAGGCACAAGTAGTTTTTTAACGACTATAGTTGGTCGAAACTATATTTACCAGTTTTTCGAGCGAGAACCTAAACTATAATCGTCGCCGCTTGACGGTTCGTCGGAGTGATTGGAAAACTATTTACGAGGTTTAGAACCTACTGCGAGTTGCGTAAAAAGATTTTACCTATTTTGTCACTTAAAAAACGAAAAAAATGCCCAAAACTAGTTGGGATGACAATAGTAACGTAAGACTAGAGTTCAACAATACATGCGGTTCAAACGGCGCAAAATGGGCACTTTTTAAAAATTTTGTGTTAAAATTTTCAAGCATTTTATAGAAATCGCCTAAAAGAATGAAATTTTTTTCTTGGTTGTAAATATATTTTAATAAATATAGAGAAAGTGTAAAAAAACGTTTCTTGATCTTGAAAATTTTTGCTAAAGTTGGCATCTTTGATCAAAAATCTTCAACTTGATTTTCAAGGTCAAAATATTTTTTTACCCTTTTTTTATATATTTTTTTCTATATTTAAAAAGTATTTATTAGGATGGGTAAAAAACAGATTGGAAATCAAAAATAGTCTCGCACTGAAAAGTTTCATTTTATAACCTATTGCGAAAATAAGTTTAAAAGTTTTAATTTAAAACAAAAATTAAATTTTTGTTCTTGCAATTAACAAAATATGTCCAATTTTCAATTTTTGTAAATATTTCAATATGTTTAAATTAATTTTAATAAGTTTTAGTAAATATTTTTTTGAAATAATTAAAATTGGATTTAAATCAACTAAATATTCTTAATGTTCAAAAATGACCTATGAGTTCAAGTTGTATAGTTTTTCTAGGACAAAATCTTATCTTGATAAACCTCAAAGAATTAAAAAAAAATGTTTAAAATTTTGAAAACTGATCTACAATTTTTTTGAATATGCAGGAACTTTATCGCAGTCAAAATTTAGATATTAAAATTGCCAGACCAGCAATTAATTTAAAATAAGTAAAAAAAATTCATTTTTTGAAAAACAATTACAAATTTTTTTGTGGAACGGCTGAATAAACTCGAAAAATAAAATTACCTAGACTGTAAACTTCACGATTTGAAAAATTCTCGAATAATAAAATTCCTGAATAATCAAATTTCCGAAAAAATTGCCAAATTATAAAATATACAAACTAAAAAAATACTGAATTTAAACAATAATTTTTTTAAATTTTATTTATTAAAAATACAATTATCAAATATTTTAAATGTCCAAAGTTTCTAAAATTATTGTTTAAATTTAATATATTAAAATTTGATTATACGTGAATTTTCAAATTCGGTAATATTGTAAACTGTTTGAGAATTTTATTATTTATAAATTGTACTATTCGGGACATTAATTATTAGGGAATTTCCCAATTCGGAAAAAATATTTAAAAAAATATTATTTTTCTGCATTTTAAATAACTTTAATCATTTTTAAATACTTTTTAATCTCCAATTTTTCGAATATGGAAAAACTTTATCACAGGGAACATTTAATTCAAAAAGAAAATGTGTTTAAAAAGTTAAAATAAGTTTTAAAAATACAAATTTCTCAAATAATAAAGAAACATTTTTTTACTCAACAAAATATGTCAAATTTAAAAAAAGCTCCAATTTCATTTTTATAACTTTTGAATAACTAAAATAATTGTTAAAAGCTTTGCAAACTATTCTCAAATTTTGGAATATGTAGAAACTTTATCGCAGTCAAAATTGACTTTGAAAAATAATTTGAAGATTTCAAAAATTAAAATAGCCAGAAGCTCAATTCATTTATAATAAGTTTTAAAAAGTACAATTTTTTTAAAAATAATTAAATTTTTCTGTAATAAAATAAGTATCTCTAATTTTCAAAAATATCGTAAAAGTTCCATATATATATTTATTTTCTTCAGAAAAAACCTTATTTTTAGAAACCTTAAAACAATCAAATCAATTTTTAAAGCTTTGAAAATTATTTCAAAACTTTTTGAATATCTAGAAACGTTATCTCACTCAAAATTTACTTTGAAAAAAATGCGAAGACCTTAGCAATTAAAATGGTCAGATCCTGAATAATTTTTTTTATGCCTTCTCAATTTTATTTACATAAATCAAGAGCGCGTGAAAGTTTCTATATGCTTGAAGCAAATTTAGTATAGTTTGAAAATACACAGGAAGCAAAATGAAATTTTTCAGTACAAGGCTATAGTCTATTTTTAATATAATTATTAATTTTAGTTGTTAATTTTGTTTGTCTACTGGTCTATATCAATATTATTAAAATATTGATAAATCTTAA
>JAAAKG020142598.1:0-11567 GCA_010014905.2 Druon quercuslanigerum
ATATGTATGTATGCATGTATATATTATTATTTTTTTATTACACCATTAAGCCGTTTTTCTTTCGGGGTAGGTGAGACTCACTCGGTGGGGAAGGGAGTAATGTGATAAAAGGGCTTTTAAGTAATCAACGATAATTATAATAGAAGAAAGACATTATTGATTTCATAAATCATCTTTAAAAAGAAAGGAGGTTAGTATTGAAAAAGACTTACATCCGAAATCTTCAATTATATCCAAGGTAAAAGCCCCAAAATTCAAGCAGTTCGCAAACTAGAGATATTGCGTCCATTTTTGAATTTAATTATGATTTTACAGTGAAATAGAACCTTTAGAATAATACAACACTGAAAAAGACCAAGGTCATCAAATCAATCATAGGATCAATTAATTTATATTTTAGGTTAGTTATTCAGAAACCGCCGGCAGCGCTTTAGCAGGCCTAGCGGCACTTTGTAGTACTGCTTTGCATTGTTTTTTTTTGTTTGAATAAAATAAATATTTTTATGAATTCGAAAAAGCAGATTTTAAACTAATTCATTGTTTAATAAAAGTCAATTTTTTGTTTAAATCAAACAAATTTTACTAAACAAATCATTTGTTTAAATCAATAAAGCAAATATTTTCCATTTCTTAAAATTAAATAAACCTTTTTTTAATTGAAGCAAAACATTTTTTTGATTCAATTATATGAATTCAAACAAATTTTGTTGTTTGATTGAAACAAACATTTTTCTGAATGTAGAAAAAGCTCTTCTATCTTTGGTGCAAGTTCGGTTTTCTGATGCTACAAGTGATGCTTATCAAAAGTTTTAATTAATGAGAAAGGCGCTTTATATAGATTTTGTACGACCCTTGGTACGACGATTGTTGATCTAAACAAAATATTTGGTTGGATCAACCAACATATTTGACTATATAAAACTAAATATTTGTCTGGATCAACCAAAATATTTATTATAATCAACGAAACTTTATAAACAAAAAAATTTGGTTGAATCAGCGAAATATTTGATTGCCCATATAGCAAGGCATTTAATTGATTGATACAAACACATTTTTGTTGAATCAACCAAACTTTTATCTGATTGTAATGGAATCATTGCTATTTTATAAATGAAATCAAATTTTTTAAGCCGAATTATAATAAAACGCTGTTTCCCATACAAATGCATAGGTATCTTGCCTCAAATAAAATGTAAGGTATTTCAAACGGTATTCGCTTTCCTCCGCAGCCTTCACTTTACTTGAAATAGGATACGTTTCACAGCAAAATTTCAATTCATACGTATAATCCCAAAGCTGTGACTACTCCAAATGAAAGCATACTGAAGGCACATCTTTTTTACGATTATCATAAAAACCCGACTTCTTTTCAAAAACAGACGTTCTTACCAATCGGTGAACATTGTTCCTATTTTTTCAGTCGTTGACGTGTCACAAGTCTCGGAAGCACGCTTTACATATTTTTAACTAGCATTTTTTGTCTGCTCTTATTTTCCCCCAATATCCAAACCGTATTTTTCAGCCTTCCGTGGTGTCATGGGGTTTGACGGAGAACCTGGTTCCACCCCGAAAAGTGGATATTTTTGGTAGTAAGGAGAAAAAAACGCAGATTCGTTACAGGCGAAGGGTCTACTTTCGATGCCTGCCTGACGCATACGACCACGGAATAATGCCGAACATACGGAAAGGAAAAATCAAATATAAAAGAGATAGAGAGAGACATACGATTGTACGAACATAGTCAAATGTAATCTTTCAGCTAGTTGTTAAAAGGAGTTGACATTTTTTGAAAGGCGGGATATTTTAAGTAGCAGTTTAATTACCAATCAATTGCTATCATCTTTAAGAATAGGGCTAATAGAAAAAAACAGTTGATTCGGTATTAAGAAAGGAGTATAAAAAAGAAAGAGATACAATTCAGGGTTTTCCAAATCACATCTAACCATTTCATATGAATTATAATATTATAAATATCATCTTGTTTATCATTTATTTTTATGCAGTTTACATATAATTGATCAAGCCTGTTTCGATATTATTAATTATAACTGGACTTCTCCCATGATTAATTATTTTGTTAATTATTTATATTACTTTTGAAAATACCTAGAAGGAGTTTTAAATCTCTAAAAAGACATAACATACCCAATTGGACATTTAAATGTTTGTTTTTATATTATATGATAACTGTTAAGGTACCGTATGTTGAGAGAAACTGTCATTGTGGCTTGGGACGATCCAATACCTTAAGTGTTTACAAGCTATAAATGCGAGAAAAAGACGAGTGTGTTTACTTTTGCAACATATATAAATTTTTGAATGTAAAATTTTCGTCGCGAAATTCCCGATCAAAGATAAGCAAAACCTACCGATGCAGTGTGAAGTGTATCAGTCGCCATCCGCGAAACAGCTGTATTTGCAAAGTAGGTGGTGCAAATACTCACCCGTGTAAACTATTATACGCTTATCATAGAACCGAAATGATAAAAATTATCCTCAACACAGGAGTATAACCGAGATGTCAGGGTAGCGATGATCTACCTACGGAAAATTTGGTTGCAGGTAATATTCACTTCGAAATGCGGGTCAAGATTACAATTAGTTTTTTTCTGTGGTACTATTAAAAATTTGTGTTGTAATTTTACAATAAGTGTCTTGTAAGTTTATTAATTAAATATAATTTAATTTTACATCACATATTTTAACATCATATTTTAAGCAAAATGTTTAAAAATGTTGTTCTTAGTAATGAATAATCCAATCAATAAAAAATAAATAAATACATATGATCATTTAATTACGTATAGCACATAGGCGAATTATACACAAAAGCGCATTCTAAAGGTGAACATTTTGTAGACGAGAAATGTTTATTAGGTTAGATATGTAATTTATTCAATTTCTTAATGATCCGCTCGATAATGAAGATTTTTGTTGCAATCGGAACATTAAGCAAATGGTATTTTCGATTTTTTGATTCGAGTTACATCAGTATAATAATTGATTTTCAGTTTCATTTCATTTTCAGTTTTTGCGCAGAAACAACTTATTTAAATATTATTTCTTATTTTATTAAGATATTGTACAAAGAAATTGAAGATGCAATGAAAAACTAATCCTGCCAACGTTCGCTCAGCCTTAGGTTTTACAAGAAAATTACATCTTATATATACTTAAAGGATCAAAAATTTAAAAAACTATTTTGCAAAAGAGGAATCTCATATTTCTTAATACTCAGAACATACTTACTGTTTTCATTTTTTCTTATATATCTATTATAGATTTACTGAAGGATAGTGGAAATAATTTGTCTTTCATTTTTTGATATGAATAAAGAAATTTTTAAAAGAAAGTCACTTTTCGACTTTTTTTATGTTTGATACTTACATATTTTAGTGGTAGCATCAATAAGAGTTATTCGATCGAATTTGCCTAGAGTTCTAGGTCGTCAGCTTCATTATTTGGCCTATGCTTTGAAAAAATTAAATAATATTTTAACGCTTAAAAAAAAATTTGGATTAACTATTCTTTCCTTCATCGCCAATTTCTTGGCTCATTTTCGCTATTCTAGAATTTATAGACAATAAAGTAAATGAAACATTACCTGGATCTACCTTGATTGTCGCGTATGAATGCCCTTAAAAAGTGAAAAATATCAACTTTATTAAACCAAGGTGAATTTGGTAAGAGAAACCAAAGGCGTGGTAGCTCTTTAGTACTAATCATGGTAATTAGTATCGTTTATTCCTCGTCGACATGGATAAGAGAAGGGACTCTCATGGAGTAAGGGGGATGCTCCGGGAGTTTAGACGTTCGCTCTGAGTACGGGACTTTATAGCGGGCGTGGTTGCCTCTTCATGGGGGCGTTTTAGTATTTTTAGCTGTTTTATGCCGGCACGCTTTTCCTCGTTTCTCCCGTCCCCTCACTAGTTCCAGTCCACTTTTTTATTTTAACGCGACGAGAGCATCTGTCTGCTAGCGGCTAAACTCTACGAGCTACGGCCAGGGTACGCGTGCGTTTCAAGCAAGCGTGTGGTTTATTGTCTCTCTCCCCCTGTCAAAAGGAGGATCGAGTTACTCATTCTCGAATGCACGAGCCACAACAATTTGTACCCCGCGTACAAAATGGGGCGAGAGTTGTTTTCTCTTTTTTCTCTCAATTTTTTGTATCGACTCTATAAGGTAAGTGTGGTTAGGCCTTCCGTTTTAAGTAAAAAGGGAAATATTTGAAAAATGGATTTGCCTCAAATTTGATGTATGGATTTGAGTTGAAGTGCGCTCAATGTAATCAGGTTCAGTTCAATTATACCTTTGTCAAAGTTGTGGACATATTTAGGGTTTGAATTTTTGGATTGAGGATAGATTAACTTTGAACTTATAACAAAATTTTAATTCCTGATGTTGCAGTTATATAATTCATATGCATGAATGTATGAATAAATGAGGGGCCGAATCGTATAAGGGCGTATAGAATTTTCTCGTGCGAAATCATAGTCCCCTGGAGGCTTCAAAACAAATTTTGGATTTAAAAAATTTTAAAGGACATATCTGGACGTGAAACTTTAATGTGAATCTTTTTTCTTCTAGACAAAAAGTTGTAAATTTTTAGTTTTCGGAATAAAACAAAAAAACTGACTTTTTTGAAAAACTTGATTTTAATCCGTTTTTCCTTCAACTCGTGCTCAGTGTTTCAGTTTTTGAAATTCTTTAATGAAAATTTTAAGCAATGCGCTTTAAGATGTCTTTCGATTGAAAATATGATAGAAATTCAAAACCGCTGTTTTCAAAAATTATTATTAATTTTTTTCTGATGCTCGGCGCGAATCGAGCACTTGTAACTTCCAGCGTTTCGTTTAACGAGGGAATTTTGAGCAGGCAAATACTTCTCGCGACAGAAATTTGGAGAAAGGTATAATCAAGTTTTTTGAAAAGTTTTAGATCAGAATATGTAATAGTTTAGGAGTAATTATGATTTTAGTGAAGGTCAGCGCTGGAGTTTTCGTGCGTATCAGAAGCTCCGTGACGTACAGCCGCACGCCACGAAGTGCCTCGCCAATGTATGGCTTATATTATTATTATTACACCATTAAGCTGTTTTTCTTTCGGGGTAGGCGTGACTCACTTGGTAGGGAGGGGAGTAGTGTGAGGAAGGGGTTATAAAATTTTTAGATTGATCTGGAATTCTCGTGTTATATATTTAAATAACACGTTCACTCCGCAACACTGCTCCGACCCATATTGCTGATCAATCTCTTTAGCAATCACCCCAAGTGAAGGTCCTCACAAAGTCGTTATGTGAGGTTCCCCACTTGGATCCATTAGTGTCCAAGGTCTTGTTTCAGGCGTCGTTCCCTCTACTGAGACTCTTCTTGTAAACTATTTTCCGTCATACTTTTCTGTCCTGGCATACTTCCCTAGCTTCTTTAACGTTCATGCACTTTTTCATGCAGGCCCTCTGGGCACGCTGCCATTTACTTTTATCTTGATATACCTGTTTCGTTAGTCGTCCATCCTTCATTCTCTCAACATGCTCGAACCATCTTAACCGATTTCTTTCCCATGTGTCAACTAGCGTTTCTTCCGCACCACATTCCTTAAGGATTATCTCGTTACTTACTTTGTCCAATTTGATAAAACCTAAATCTGTTATTGAATAAAAATACAACAAATTAATTTTACTGAATATAAATCCATTTTATTAAATTTTCGATGTATTTTAAAATAAATTATACAGTTTATTCTTCATCACAAGAAAGAATCGAGTCGTCTTTGGTTTTATTGCTCGATACGAGTTAAGCCGAATGTCGGTGTACATTAAAGTATCCTAAATTTAAATTTAAAGAAACCAGAAAATATATTTAAAATTAAATAAAATTCATGAATATTTTGTTAACTTATTTTTGTTTAACTGTTATTCACTAAACAATTTCACAAGATCATATTATAAGCAAATACTCTCTAGCTAGAGAACATGGGACAGCGGAGTGCATAGTAAGCTCGAAAACTCCAGCGCTGACGTTCACTAAAATCATAACTACTCCTAAACTATTAAATATTTTGATCTAAAACTTTCCAAAAAACTTCATTATACCCTTCTCAAGTGTTCGATTCGCACCGAGCATCAGAAAAAAGTTAATAATAATTTTTGAAAACAACGGTTTTGAATTCCTATGATATTGTCAATCGAATGACATCTTAAAGCGCATTCCCTGAAATTTTCATTAAAAAAATTCAAAAACAGAAAAACTGAGCACGAGTTGAAGTGAAAAACGGATTAAAATCAAGTTTTGCAAAAAAGTCAGTTTTTTGGTTTTATTTCGAAAACTAAAAAAGTTACAACTTTTTTTCTAGAGGAAAAAAGATTCACAATAAAATTTCACGTGCAGATATACCCTTCAAAAATTTTAAACCCAAAATTTGTTTTGTAGCTTCCAGGGGACTATGATTTCACACGAGAAAATTCTATACGCCCTTATACGATTCGGCCCCTCAAATCTTCACTATGAATCATAACCCAGAAAAAACTGAATTTTTCATTAGAAACAATTTTTTATTCTATAGGAGCTGCAACAAAAAAGAACCCCTTTTACTGAAAAGGGACCCGAAACGAAGAAATAGTCCTAAAAGACTCTATTTGGACCTCCAGAGGAACCTGCCTTTAATCAAGTCTTTTTCCAAAACCTACTTTTTGCTTGCCACTTCGAAATTTCATCTAATTAATAACACAACTTTTACCTTACAGCGCATGTATAATTTAACTCTGATCGACATCATTCAATGACTAGAATTAAAGCACAAAAGATTTTTGCACACTTGTAAACATAAAGGCATATTCATATGCAAGAAACTTTCGCATTAAGTCTTCAGTCAATAACTGTAAATCGATCCCTAACTTACCATCCCCACTTTGCAAACGATTTTTTCTGCAAATGCACCTTAATGCTGTTATGCTTGAGCTCTCTAAGTCTAAAGGAACCCTTTTGGGTGCCTGCAGGATTCTTTTGGAGCTCAAATTCTAGCTAGAAGATACAAACTTTCATTTTAACTAAACTTCAGCGAGCCCCCAGTTTTTTCCGTGGGCGAAATTAGGAAAGGGGCATTCTGGTGTCGTTTCAGAACCTTTTTTTACAGTTAGCAATGCTCAAGGCAACATCATATTTCTTACGGTCAATATGTAGATGTTAGGAGACCTGAAAGGTTCAAGGCTGATTTCTTAATTAATTGTTTGTTATTAAAGACAAGAGTGAAATCTCAAAATTTGTTCAACACATTTGCTTGGATTGTAAATTTGTTTTAAGAGCATAAAATTAGTTTTAAAATAATTCCTTAGCGAATATCGAACGGCAAATAGCTTACGAGGTACAAAATTGTTGGTTAAAATTGTGTCTTTTGCAGTGAAGATAATGCAATGATGAATTTTCATTGAAACAGAGAAAAATCGTAATCGGTTGAGCAAGTTTTTTTAAAAAACATTCTTTTTTTTTAAATACTCCGTTGTCTTCAATTTTACTCAATTTTCTACCAGAATGTGCATCTTCAGGAGAAAGTATATTAAAGAGGTCAACAAAATCTTTAACATTGTTTATAATAAATTGTTAGCGACAATAATTTTCTTTTTATACTAACAGATATGCTAGAAGAAACTGAAAAAAGTTGTGCACAACCATTCAGGAAGGTAGAATTCAATAATTATTATTCGTCCAAAATCCTGAGTTCAATATATTCATTGCAAAAAAAAATATTATTGTAACAAATTTTATAAAAAAACACCCGAAAAAAACTTTGCTTTAATCAAAGAAACTTTCTTTAAATAAAAGAAATTCTAGTATTGATATACGGTTAAAGAAACAGTTGTTTAATTTAAAGAAATTTTTTTAATTCGATTTAAAGAAAGATTCTGTTCATTCAAGCCGAAAATTTCTTTAAATTAAAGAAATATTTCGTTGCTTAAAACCAATTATTTTTTATTTTTTAAGAAATATTTGATTGCGTCAAATAAAAAATTTCTTTAAATTGAAGAAATATCATTTTTTATTTGACCTTTACATTTGTTTAAATATAATAAACGTTTTTGTTGAAAAAAAACAGATTAGCTTAAAATGAATATACCTTTTCTTTGAACCCAATAATGAATTATAAATAAATTAGCTTCCTCGAGTTTCAAGAAATTTACATAGTAAAATATAAAGATTTAACAAAAATTGCAAAAGACGTTGAAAAGTTTTCACGAAAATTTCAAAAGATTTCAAGGTTTGAAGAATTTGAAAATATTAAACAAAATCAAATAATTTAAAAAGGTTTCATAACAATTTCTAAATATTTTTTGTTTATTCATAATGTGTCCCCTAAGGGTTTACATAACATTCATTCCTTACAATATTTCCACTTACATATTAAACAAAACAAAAAATTTACCCCAATATTTACAAGTATTTACAACTATGTACATAAAGTCTTATATCTAGTTCCTTATCTCTATTTCCTGTGATAGCGCAATTTAAGATTGTTCAGCAAACAAATGGAGCGAGCGAGCGATCGAAAGCGAGAGTGCAAGTGCAAACGAGAGAGAGAGAGAGAGAGAGAGAGAGAGAGAGAGAGAGAGAATGAAAACGCAAACACATGTTGGTCTACTTATGCGATCACATATCCATTACGCTCAATCTTTAAGCTTCTAATCTAGGCGACTTCCGTTTCCTTATTCGTTCAGTTTTTTTGTCCGCAAATTTGCCATTTTTTCACATGCATTCTTCTTTCACTCTCATTCGCTCCCCTAGCACCCTCCAACTCCTTCATCCACTCTTCTCCCAATTCATCCTCCCCTAGTATCTTTACAGCATTCTCTTGCCAGCTTCCTTTATCTTCCATTCCTCTCCTACATCCTTCTCACACGTGCTTCCATGTTTCCTCCTCCCATTCACATATTCTACACTTTCTGTCCTCTTCCTTTTCCCAATACATACCCTCTCTTACCTCGTTTCCCAATCTAAATCTTGGTATTGTGATCCACCTTCTCTCTCCCCACTTCTTTTATAAATGCTTTGGTAAACCTTCCTTTTTTATCATCTTATACCATTTATTGTATTCTTATTCCTCAATCATCCCTCATATTTCTATTGATTGTCTTTTCCTGTCCTTTTTTCCAATTCTGCTTCCCTTTTTTCTTTCCTCTTCCGCTATTTTTTATAACTTATACTTCATCTTTCTTTCTACCCATGTCAAATCGTCCTCTATTCTCTCCGAGCTTTCATATAACATCCTCTACTTTGTCATAACTTCCCTCTTATGTTCCCATTTCTTTAGTTTCACGAGTACGATTCTCTACTCTCTTCGCTCTTCCCTTCCTACACTTCGAACTTCCTCCAGCTCTACCTTAGCATCAATCCTTTTTAGTACTTCTTCCTCTCCTTGCTGCATCTATTTTTCCTATAATCTTATACCCTTTATCTCTATTTCTCTTTTTCTTTCTTCCCTCTCTTTCTTTCCTATTCTTTCTTCTATTTTTCTCAGTCTTTCCTTCTCCATTTTCCCAATCTCGCATCCACCAAGATCCCGGTTCGAGTTTTCTATCTTACTTATTTTACATTGCATCTCCTCTACATTTTTATTATTATCCTCCTGCTTCTCTAGTTTTTGCTCTAATGACTGCATCCTCTTTTCTAACTGCTCCCTAACTTCTTCCCATTTTTTCATTTCTTTCTTAAGTTCAGTCATTTCCCGCCTAATTTATTTTCTAAATTTCTCTCTTCTTTTTCCTGCTTTTCTTAATTAATGCCCATTACTTCTATCATGGATTCGCGAATTTCTTTCAATCTTTCCTCTTTCATCTGATTTTCGGTTTCATCTCCGTTTCCTTCAGCCCCCTTATTGTTCTCTCTTTTCTCTAGAAAACTTTGCTTTTCCGGCGGAGACCTAAACATTTTTGAATATTTCAAGTTAGAACCTAAATCGTCCTTCTCTTCATTGCTTCCCCTCTCCTCTCTCTTCCTTTTGATAAAAGCCTTAATCGATAACACGCTTTTTGCTCTTAATCTCTCGTTTTCTATAGTTTTCTTGTACTTCCCCCTTGCCTTTCTTTCTTTGATCTCCCCATTCTGTGTACTAAATACTTCCTGCTCTAAATCCGATTCTTCCTCGATATTACTCTCTTCGCAATCCATGAATTCAATTTCCTTCCCTGCCTCTATCTATCGTCGCGTTCGGGTACTTGTCTTGTTTTTCTCCGTCTCTATCCAACCCTTCTATTACCAACCCGATCAACCCAGTCCTCCCACCCTGTCACAAATCTCAAACCAACATAACCTCAACTTTTACACAAATCTGTCTCAATCTTACAAATTATCATCATCCCCTTTTCAATTTCACAATCCCTAAAACAATCTCTTACATGCAAACCTCTCTGTATACACTTCCACAATTCACTCACCTTAAATTTCTCCACAAATATAGGAAAAACTCAGCATCCACAATTCCCATTAAATTACTTACACTTTCATGCCGGAAACGGAAGTCTCATTTCTAAATATTTCAAAAGCTTCAAAAGCATTCACAACAATTTTAAAACATGTAAACTAACTTTAGGATATTTTAAAACCCTTTTGAAAAGACAATTTATAAATGTTTCACCAAAATTTAACAAAAAATTCACAAATATTTGAAACTTTTCACAAGAATTTCTAATAGTGTCGAATGATTGTAAAATATTTTAAATGATTTTAAAAAGATATTACAAACATTTTAAGTAAATTTAAAGGTTTAGAAAGATTGCACAGTTTTTCATAGATTTAAAAACTCGTCAAAGATTTCAAAAGGTTTTAAAAAACTTGCAAAGGTTTTTAAGAAAGTTAGCAAAAATTTCACAAAGCTTTAAATGTTTTCTGACAAAGTTCAAAAGATTTCGAATTATTATAAAATATTTAAAACCCTTTTAAAACATTTCAGAAACATTTAAGGTAATTTTAAAGGTTTTAAAATATTTCAAAAGGTTCCAAAAATTTCAATACATTTCTAAAAATTTTCAATAATTTTAAAAGATTTAGGACCGATTTTTTAAAATATTCTAAAGACACAATATAAATATGAATATATTTTGCAAAAATTTCAGGAGAATTTCAGAAGGATTTCATAAATTTCAGATAATTTAAAAATATTACAAAAATCTTTTTAAAATATTGCACCACAATTATATATAAATTCAAAAATTCTAAAAGATTTTACAATGATTTCAAAAAAGTTTTAAGATTTCAAAAGATTTCCAAATTTTAAAAGATTTTAAAATATTTCAAATAATTAAAAAAAATTTCGCAAAATTTTTTAAATTTTTATAAAGATTTAACAAAAATTGTAACAAATTCTAAAAGTTTTAATTAAGAAAAGTAATTTTTAATAAAAAATGAAACGAATCTTTAACATAATAGTTCAACTTTTAAATACAGACTTGAATTATTTAACAACAAAAAAAGAAATGATCAAAGTAGTACAACTTTCGACCTACACGGAGAAAAAAATCTAGTTAGACCTACTAAAAATCTAGTTAATGTAACTACTTGGCGTAGTAAAATATGGTC
>JAAAKG020142599.1:0-11567 GCA_010014905.2 Druon quercuslanigerum
ATTTCCACATTATGATCATTGAAAACGTTTATTACTTTGTAAGGGCCTTCGTAATGATCGTCAAGCTTAGATGTCCTTGGTTCTTTCAGTAAATAGATGCATTCTCCGATCTTTTAATTTTCTATATTGGACTTGAGGTCATAATAGAATTTATATATATATTTTCTCTAGCGTTAACTTGAGCTTCGTATATCCTAAACAATAGATTATCTAAGTATTCATTATAAGTAATCGTGACTTTGCCAGTTTCGAATTCAGATGGAATTCTAGGATCTTCGCCAAAAACGAGTCTATGAGGGGTGAATTTAGTTGCAGAGTAAACAGAGGAATTGAACGAATACATTGCAAATTTCAACCATCTATCCTAATAATGTAGCAAATACTCAACAAAAACGTGATCACTTCTCTCTAGGGCACCAAGCGACTGAGGATAAAAGGCTGTCGACTTGATTTGTTTAATTTTGAAGATTTAGCAAAAGGATCTCATAACTTGGCTGAGGAAATTGCTGCCTTGATCAGTATGGATGATCCTAGGGCTGCCGAAACAAAAAATCACGTTCTCTGCTAAGGCACAAGCTACATTATCGGAATCAATTGTTTTTAACGGTATGGCATCTGAATATTTTGTTAAACAGTCTTGCACCGGTAAAATATATCTATTTCCTTGTTCTGTAATTGGTAAGGGGCCTACAATGTCAACTTGGATCTTGTCAAATGCTTTTCGTGGGGTATCGGTTATTTTCATGGGTTTTTTTCTCTTTTGTCGCACTAAATTCTTTTTTTGACAGATTTCGCAATTTTTTATTAATTTTTATTAATTATTAATTCTTTAATTATTTTTTTGGCGATCATTGTGATCGGAAACTAATAATTCATTGTAACAGACATAAATAATTATTTCTGTATCGCTAAAGGTCTCTTTCAAAGCAATTTCCATTTTAATGGGTAATCTATCAATTACTGGACATATTACAGAACTTTATTTTTAGATTTTTCATTGCTACTTTTAGACCCTCAAAACATTGTTTTATTGTATCTAAAGGTTTTTCATCGTAGGTTGAGCTTGAGACCAAGTGAAAGATGTGTCTACCATCCTGTTCAAAGACTACAGCGTGACCCAACTGAGGTTGATTAGATAAGAGAGCTTCGAAATCTACTTTCCCTTTATCCCTTAATTTTCGACTCACCTCCGTTCTGAACTTGCAGTCCTTTGAAACAAAATGAATAAGATGACGTTTTTTTTTAGATAATGATCCTTGCAATATTTTACGCAAGAGGTGTTCAATACCAAAACTGGGACGGTTGAATGAGGATCTTTCTGAACTTTTCTTCTCTTAAATTCCGTCAGATAATCACAACTATCAGTTGTCTCTTCCCTCACGACAGTTGATTCTCTCCTGCAAGGCGTGCGGATATTAACTATCGGCAGTACCTGTAACCAGGTTGGAAAAACGTTGTCTTCGTCAGTGTCGTTAGTATAGTTTCGGTCGTTGGCATTAGGGTCGGTACAAAATAATTCAAATTCTTCGGTTATTAATTTATTATTATCTTCATAATCGTCATCCTGTAAATTAACATCAACGTCGAAATCTGGAGTCGATACAGCGCCGTCAATAGCAAGTATCTGCTCCCGATCTCTAGGGTTAAAGGTCTCGTCCGTAATAGAGTCGTCTAAGTTTATATTTATTTCGTTTGGGTCTGATGTCCCCGCTTCAATAATTTTTACCTGACATTCTTTTTCAGTTTCCACGGGATTTCTCGATAATGCATCTGCATTTGCATTAATTTTTCCGGGTTTATAATTGATGGTATAATCATAAGCTTTCAGTCTCAAACTCCACCTAACTAAACTTGAGCCGGGATTTTTAACATTATGAAGCCATACCAGTTGTCGATGATCAGTGAACAAGGTAAATTTTTGGCCATAAATATATGGTCTAAATGTTTTTACTCCGAGCAGAATAGCTAAAAGCTCTTTTTCGATAGTTGAGTAGCTTGTCTCGGCATCATTTAGGGTTCTAGAGGCATAAAATATTGGGAGATCTTTTCCAATTTTTCCTTGGCTTATCACAGCCCCAACCGCATAATTCGATGCTTCGCTTGTCACGATGAAGGGTTTGCTAAAGTCTAGGTATTGAAGTATGGGTTTAGTTATAATGAGGTCACGCAAAGTCTTAAAAGTTTTCTGTTGAATCTCGCCCCAATTAAATTTAACACCGAGTTTGGTAAGATGGGTTAAAGGTTTTGCTATTTTTGCAAATTCGGTTATGAATCGCCGACAGTAACCAATAAGTCCAAGAAACTGCTTAATATTTTTTCTTGTTTTAGGAACGGGGAATTTTTTGACGGCTTCGATCTTAAGAGGATCGGGTTTTACACCATCTTGTGTAATTACGTGACCCAGATAATTTATTTCTCTTTTTAGGAAATGACACTTATCGGGTTGAAGTGTGAGGCCCGCAGTCCGAAGTCTACCAAGAAGCTTTCTTAATTTTTTTGAGTGTTCCTCTAAGGGATTTGCATATATGACTATATCGCCCATATATACGAATAATTCTAGACCTTGTAGTCCTGATAGAACTTAGTCCATTAGTCTTTAGAAGGTGGAAGGGGCATTTTTTAAACCAAATGGCATCCTTTTATATTCGTATTGTCCGAAAGGGCTCGAGAAGGCAGTCTTTGACTGGGATTCAGGATCCATAGGGATCTGATGAAATCCTGAAGATAGATCTAGGGTTGAGAAGTACTTGGCGCCGCCTAATTGGTCTAATATATCACATATGTTTGGTAGTGGATAAGCGTCACCGATAATTTTCGAATTCAATGCCCTATAGACGATGACCATTCTCGTTTGTACTAATCCCTGAGAGTCAAGCTTTTTAGGGACTATTAATAGAGAAAAATTAGAGGGCGAATGCGAGGGCTTAATATCGTTTTTTAGTAGCTCTTTTACGTGTTTTTGCGCTTCGTCTTTATCGAACTGAGTCTGGCGATACTGTTTGACATTTATAACTTTTTCGTCATTAGTATTAATTTTATAGGTAGTTACGTTAGTGCTTCCTAGCTTATCAGTTGGTAAATGAAATTGATATGAAATTTTTTTTATGAGATGCATCAAACTACCTGTTTCTTCGTCATTTAAATCATCTAATTTTAATAGTCGAACAATATCGCGCATTCTCCCCGCATGAGCTACTTCCGTTTCAGAAGGTGGGTCGTCTTTATTTAAGCTATTTTTCTCAGGTGTTACAACCTTGAACTCTTATAATTCTATAGAAGGCAAGGTAATTTCTGTATTTTCTCAGGTTGCATTTATCGCGAAAAGCCTAATGTATGCATTTTGTGGGGTTGCCAAAGCTTTTCCTAAAAAGATACCAGCTCTGACTTTTATTTTTGGCAAGTATCCGGATTTTTGGTTATTATTTTTTATAGGGAGAGTGATAAGAGTTTTTTGGCATGCGGGCATTCTGATTGTGGTGCGGGTTTCAAAAGGGATACTAACACCGAACAAAATAAATCCTCCACTAGCGTCTCTTTCAAATTTCAATGCTGCTTTCTGAGATCTCAAAAATTCTACTCCCAGAATTCCTTTCTGGCGAATTTTTTATTTCTCTGGAACCAAATGAAATTTTATAGATTCTCCTTTTATTACAAGTGCAATTTCTTCCAAATTTATAGTCACTGCCTTCCGTATACCTACTAGATTAAAGATTTTATTTTCATTCATAAAGATGTCTCTTTTAATTGTTTTGTCTTTAATTAGGTTTAAATTGGAGCCGGCATCTATAAGGAATTCAGCTGCTTTAGCCAAGAAGAGGCCATCATTTAAGGTTACTACCGGATTTGTATCTATTTTTGAGGGATCGATGGAGCAAAGGATCCAACGTGACTGGACGTCGAAGTACTTGGCCTTGGAGCGTAAGTCAAGCTTGTTTTTTCCTTCGCTCCTTTTCGATGGCCATTGTGATAATTTTGACTTTTGTTAATCTGGTGACTCCTCTTAATAAGGCAATTTTCCACGTAGTGATTGGGGCCCCCACAGAATCCACAACGCATTATGGTTTTTATATTCTTATTGGGTTGTTGAGAATCGTTTCGTAATTCGGGACAGTTTGGCCGGAAGTGCCCATGTTTTCCGCAATTAAAACATTTTCGCCTATCTTCTAATGAATCACGAGAACCTTCTACTTTATGAACCCGGTGATGTTCATTTCTATGGCGAACATTGTAGCGAATATACGGGTGGGCTCTATGATGGGGTTGAGACCTTCGAAAATTCTGCAGGTTGTTCAGGGTTTCTACTTCTGTTCCGATAGCTAGTGATGCCGTCAAGCGATATTTCCCGATATTCACACGATCCCGAGTCGATCCCAGCCTCCGGTATCGGGTGTGGATCGTGTCGGTCTTAGCTCAACTCGACGTTGGATCGGGAAGTCGATATATCAGCTCGGGATCGAGTCGGGTTTTCGATACTCCTTCGGCAGATGTGTTCTTCTCACTTGAACCGAGCGGAGAGGGAAATTTAACAATCGATTAACGTCACTCTGCCCCCTGACTCCTCTACTGCCTGGCTAAACCGGTTATGGCTAGAGTGAAAATGCTGAAATTTATTTTCCCCATAGTGGAAGATTTGCACTTTGACTATTTTCAACCTTCATTCAATTTAGAATTTGTTTGATGAAAAAGAATATATTTTTTTATTATGTGGCAATTTTGGACTGTTTATTTAAAAGAAGCAAATAATAAAGTTTTAAATATAATGCATTCGATTGATTCTATAAAATTTCAGAGTACAGATTTTCGGCAAAATAGCTGAATCCCTCAACTAATCAATTGAATTTTTAAGCAAGTAGTACAAATTTTAATTAGGTACTTCGATTTTCTACATAAGAACATAAGAAAACTAATTTTTCAACAAATACATGAATTTTTAGACATAGAGGAAAAAACTCAAATCAAGAAGATAAATTTCCTTCGAGAAATGAAACAGTTAGATTTCCAATTAAAAATTAATTTTCTGCTTTAAAAAACGAATTTCTAAAAAAAAATAGTATTTTGAATTAATGAAATTACTTTTCAAATAAAATGATGAACCTTAAACTGCAATAATTAAATTTTTAGTTAACTTTGTAAAACAGACAATGAACGTTATAACAATTCACATCAACTTTCAAAGAAGAGTTGGATTTTCAACCAAGACACTTCATTTTAGACTAAAAAGACACATTCTTAATGAAAGATATGAAAAAAGTTCAATTTCTTGTTAGAAACGTTAAGAAAGAAATGTTAAGAAAGGTTAATAACTGCTGAACCAAAAACACAATTCATAAAGAGAATAGTTTTAATTTTGAAACAGACAAATCAATTCAATCAATTCAATCAATTATGTAATTAAATTTGAAACTAAATTCGATACATTTTCAGCTAGAAACCTGTAGTAAACTTTTCGATTGGAAAAATTAATTACCAAACAATGAAACGTGTTTTTAAGAACATAAAATTTCAACCAAAGAATCAATTTGCAAACGAAAGTAGTTCAACTTTCAACTGGAGAGACTAATTTTTGACTACAAATCAACAACTACAGTGATAAGTCTTCGACGTGAATACTTAAATTTTCACTAATAAAAGAAATTTCCATCTAAAATAAACTAGTTTTCAACAAAATAGATAGGTTTTATATCAATATTAATATTGTTCATAAGAAATATTTGTCAGGGAGTAATTAATTGATTATTGTTCTCTTATCTTCTTTTTGTACAAAAGAAATAAATTTTCCTTAACAAATGATACTTTAATTCCCAGTGAAAACATTTTTTATTGACAAAAGCGAATTTTGAACAACATATTTTAACTTTCTACTTACTTGTTTCAACTGAAGCCAGGAATTTCTTATCCGAAAGATGAATTTCCAACCCAGTACTTAAATTTTTAATTTAAGTAAAAAAGTCAAATTTTCAGCTAAAAATAGAATAGTTAAAATTGGAGTTTCAAAAATTAATTTATAACTACACAAGAAAGTTGAAATTTGACATGGTTCGATTCTTTTAAAGTTTCCATTCATACACATTTCTTTATTGTAAAGTATGTAAAAATGGCCTAGCATTCTAATGAAGTAATTCCGAATGAGAAATTTGTTGAACCTGCATGTGAAAAGCTAAACATTCAAAACTGTTCCACTGTCAATGTTTTTTTGCAGTTAAATTTGCACGTTACTTTTTAGTTTACTTTGCATTACTTCAAATAAAAAGAGTATTTATTTATTTATTTATTTCCAACTGCAATGGCCATGAACAATGTTTTTGGACTAACAAAAAAAAAAAGAATATAAATTACCGGAACTTTTTTCTTACTGTAACTGCAACTTGTAGTTTAATAAATGTGGAAAAAATTTCCTGTAAGTTGGAATTTTATAAATTTGTTGATTCCTCTTATAAACGCTTAGAATGTTAATTTCTTTACCTACTTTCATATAAAATAAATAAATAGTGAGGAATTAAAAAATTAATCTACACAATTTATTGTCAATATAGTTTTAAAAAAAATATAAGAAATCACGATTTATTTCTCTCTGTAAATGTCTGCAATTTACATTTCTTTATACAATTTGTTAATGAAATAAACAATTAGCGATCAATGGCAACATGTTTCCTTGCAACATCATTGGACATATAATTTCAACATGATCAGAAAACAATGATTTCTTTTAGTTTGCAAACACCTCATATGTAAATGTGGTTATGTAATTAATTCAGAAAATAAGGAAATATTGATTTATAGCGAAATTGTCTCAGAAAATGCCGTTGTCAATAACATTTCAGCAAGATTGTATGTAAAAAAACATTTATTTTGCTTGGAAACGCCTGAAATGTGCATGTCTTTATGTATAATTTGTTCGAAAAATAAAAAAATAGTTATACATAGAACAATTTTTTTATTAAACGTTATTCGAAATAAAATTTCAGGAAGGTAACAAGAAAAATACGATTTATTTTTGCTTGAAAAAGCACAAAACGTGCATTTGTTTATATAATTTGTTTTTTAAATTATAACAAATATTAATGCATAGCTACATTTTTTAATATGATTTGAGCAAGTTCAGATGTAAAAAACTATTTATTTTTTCTTGAAAATGCCCAAAATATGCATTTGTTTGTGTGTAATTTGTTCATAAAAAAATATTTTAATAAATAGCAGCATTTTTCATTAAACATCATACCCATATATATTCAGGAACGTCAGAAGAAAAAGGGAGTTTTTTTTGCGTAAAATCCTATAAAATATGCATTTCTTTCAGGGTAATTCTTCCACAAAATAAAAAAATATAATGCATAGCAAACTGTTTCATTAAAAATCATTTGCAATATGATTTCAGGAAGGTCAAAAGAAAAAAACTTTATATTACCTTGAAAACTCCTAAAACGAGCATTTGTTTACATAATTTGTTCATAAGAAGAACAAATATTAGTACATGACAAAATTGTTCAAAAAACATAATTGGCAATATAATTAAAATAAATTTAGATGAAAAACTGATTTCGTTTTGCTTCAAACTCCTAAAATGTCAATTTGTTCATATATTTTAATTATCAAATAAAAAAACATCAATGGATAGTATAATTTCTACAGAAAATATAATCGGTAATATCATTACAGTAAGAACAGAAGAACAAAAGATTTTTTTCTGTCTAATAATATCTACTAATTTCCTAATGTGGATTATTTGCTATTAAAATCAGCTAATAATAATTAGCTTTGCAAGCTAACATTTCCTTTCTTCTTTCTTATATCGCTTTGCATGGAATGAAAGTGATCTGAAAAATAAAAACAATTTTGTCTACGGGAATAAAACATGAAATGCAAGAATTCAACACTTTTCGCTATTTTCATGAAGATAAAATTTAAATAAAAAAAAAAACAAACACAAATCCACCCTCAGCTTATTTCAGAAAATTTAGTCCTGAATTTAAAAAAAAATTAATCTAAAATCGGTGCATTATTGCATTCTATATATCACTTTGAACCTCATTTTTCATTTCACCCTACTGTGTGAACAGCTACTTGCTATGTCACAGACACATCTGGCGAAGGAGTATCGAAAATCCGACACGATCCCGAGCCGATATATGGCCTTCCCGAGCCAAAGTCGATCCGAGAGAAAACCGAGCTCGCGTATCGGAAACACGATCTCGACCCGAGAAAAATCTGACTCGATCCCGACACGATCACGAGACGTATCGTATCGAACGGCACCTCTGCCGATAGCTACTGCAGTGTTGATTATATCTTGCAGGTTATTTGATTTTCTTATGGGCATCCTACTTTCGACACGTTCCTTGAGTCTCCAAACGAAGCATGAAACGGCATTTGGTCGATAGTTTCACGGATATGCCGCAGAAGCTCACTCACCCTGATTCCGTACTGGGTGACCGATTTATCATCACACTGGACCATATTCGATATCTGGGCATGAAGTTCGCTCAGATCGCGCTTAGGGCTAAAGGCGGTTTTTAGAGATTCCAATAGGGAATCTAGTGAGTCAACTTCAGGGTTGTTATCTAGAAATAGATCAGCGGTTCTTGTGATTTTATTCCTAATAAGCATTGTAAGGAAAGGCTTTCCTCCCGAATGAACAGATTTTTCAGCTGATCTACATGCGCGTATAAAGGACAGGATTGGGAGTGTCTTGCCGTCCAAATTGGGAACCATATCTGCAGTAATTTTTATGCTGATGTATCGTTTATTTTGAGATCGAGTCTCATTTTCTGGAAGGGAGGGTTCGTTTGGCCTAATTTGGGAGCTTTCCGGGTTTTTTATTTGAAGGGGAGTGGCCTGCTCTTACCTGAAGGTGTAGAGAACGAGACTTCCATTCTCACCTATGGCATAAAGAACGAGTGGAGCACATTGGGTTTCCTGAGCTATACTCGTGGTTTCTGTTAATTCAGAATGAGATGTGCCAGGTTCTGAAGTGTCTGTGTGGCTCAAACTTTCGGACATAGGAGGGATATTCTCTAATACACGATTTTGCTCATTTTGTGAGAAGTAATCTTGATTTTCGAATGAACTGAATATTATTTAAAATTTGTCATTTCTTCTGAACTTCTCAAAGTAATTAGGAATTATCGGCAAAAGTGGCTGGGTTTTAAACAATAGGTGTTTAAAATCAGAATTCGTTCTAAATTTCTCAAGGTAAATGGAGGGGTTTTCTGAAAAGGTGGCTGGGTTTTAAATAATTGTTCAAATGATCTCAGGAAATCCCTAGTAGAAAATTGTTCTGGGCGAGTACACAATAATTTTTCCTACGCAAATTGGCAGAATTGAGATCAGATAAAGAGGAGACTTATCATTCTGCATACAACACTCAGCATACTGGTATTATCCCTTTTTTTGTGTTGTATACACATATAAATCACTTTTCACTGTTTCATTTCTCTTTTTATCGAAAATGCCTTTAATGCACTCCCGCACTTTCACTAACTTTATATTTCCTTTTCTTTAGATGTTCTCTGCTGGTAGTCCACCGGTTCCCTGGTCCTGAAGATGAACAACGTCAAGGATTTGACCCCTGGATCCAATCTGCCCCCGTGGTCCTAGGGTCCAACGTTGGATTGCACTTCACGTACAACCGCACCGAGCGTTGGGTTCACAGGAATGTCAACCTTTACTTCTAATTCCTTCTAGGAATTGTTTTGTACAGTTTAAAACTGTATTTTGAAATCTTATTGTTAGATTCAATCAAGAGTTTTCAAACTATACACACTCAGTTTGAATTTCGTGTTCTCCTTAGATCGCACTTCGGAATTTTAAACTTTGATGAAAGTTCTCAATTTTATTGTCATTTGAAATAACTTTGAACTTAGAATACACTTAGTGTTCACTCAATATTGCACTTTATTTTTTAAAAACTTCATTCCCGATTTCCGAATTCTGACCGATAATTAATTATTTATAAGATATCCCACCGCTGTCACCAAAAATTTGTCATGACCCGATTTCAGAGCCGTGGGTGGTTAGTGTTTGGAACCAAGTTTGAAAAGGTGCGAATATTTTATGAAAATTTAAATAATATAAATTCGTCTATCGGCGGGCTTATAAAGATAAGCTCGGAGATCTTTGAGTAAAACAGACAAGTATAGATTTTAAAAACATGACTGTTTATTTATAAAAGCTAACGTCGAGCGAATAAAAGAAAGTCTTGAAGCTAGAGCCGAGCTTGGGAACAAGCGAACTTCCCAAGTCGAAAGCCAAGCAAAATCAGCCGATCTGCTGTCCGTCAGCCGCTGCTGTTTCTGTACGTCACAGGGCCTGGTCGAGTTTAGGGCGTAGGACCACCCCCATTTGGCAAATCGTAGTCTTAAAATTTGGCTAAGTTCGCGATTCACGCCCTTCAGTTCGCTAGAGAGTGGAAATCGAAAAGAGAGAGTTTTCTCACGATTTTCGAAACACTTCAGTCGCGCGATACAATAGGACCCCTTTTTTATACTAGCCGATGGCTCGGGCTGCATGGCCTGGTCCCCTTGAGGTGATAAACTCCACATGGGCGACCGTAATTTAAGAAGTTGTCGTAAACTATTGGAAATCTGTAAAAGTCAACGATTGGGACTTAAAGCAATCCAGAAACGGTTTTCTATTTAAGAAAGGATTTCTTGGTCACTCTTATGCTCTGAGAAAGTCGAAGAGTTTATGAGTTTTCCAATTTTAGGGTTGTTTGTATCGAGCCTCTCAGGTTAACATTTTTTTTATAGTGCTGCGTATAAAAACAAGTTTTATGTTGTGGAATTTCCCGAACACTTCGTGGGAAAGTTGTCCTGTCTTCTATTTTAATAATAGGTCTTATCCTAAAGTCTTCTTAGTGGATCTACAATTCTGCCATTTAATCCTAAACATTTATTAGAATTTGAAATTTAAATTCTATCACGTGATCTTAAGCCAATGACTGACATAGCGTGTTATGACGGTTTGTAAATGCGCCTCTCTATGGGTCACTCTATGGGTGACTATTTCACCCGTCGACATGATCCAAAAATCTATGATCCCGTCACTTGGGGTACGAGAATATGCTCAAGCCGCGCGACGCCAAAGATCCACCATCTTGGTTTACCATGGCAAGCATGGAAGCAGAGTTTAGAAACAATTGCTGTCAGGGATCTGTAGGTTCATTTACTTTTAGTGACTACGAGCAGCGCTGGATGGCAATGATTTGGAACGTAAGTCCTCAAAAAGATACATGGGAGCAAAGATATTATGTCCTAGATACGGCATGGGTCAGTGGTGGGGACGACCGATATATATATATATGTGTAATTACATTTTCTTTCATATCGAGGTGCTGCCCTCTTCAACTTATCGACGTTTCTATGGCAACCGCGTCCGCGAAACGCGTCGATAGGCGAGGTGGGGCCGGGGGCACATTGCAAGCTGTTGAAAGCCAAACCGAACGTGCCGGTGATTTTCTGTTTCTGGCCGGCTTTGCCTTCACGATCAGTAGTGACTGGCTGGCACTGCCAAAGATGTGCTGCACGCCAAAATTATGTAGAACAGTGAATTACTGCATTATATTAAAATTA
>JAAAKG020142600.1:0-11567 GCA_010014905.2 Druon quercuslanigerum
ATGTTCCATACTAATTTTAAAATGTAACCGCTCGCGAAGAAAGGCACCTAACGCGGAAAAAATCGAAATATTATTCAACTGCAAAGCCTCTCATACATGATGCTACCGATTGTTAGGTCAGTATCTTCGTGGACAGTCACATATCGTAGCAAATAATACTATGAAATTGTAATAACCTTTAAATTTTAAAATGTGGTCATTTGAATCTTTAATAAAGTAATCCTATGTTTTTGCATTTTAGAGTTTTGTTATGCTTAAAGTAAATTTTACAAAGAGCCATACTTAAAACATTTTCTTAAGTAATCAATCATTGTACTTGATTACCCCAGATTTAAATAGACATATTTTATTTGGAAATTTTAAGTTAGTTGGAGTTTCAATTGCGATTGGAAATAATAAAATATTGAAGATATAAAATTCGTGAAAAAGCTTGTACTAGGATTTGGTAATTCTCCCTACTACTAAGCTTACTAGTATTACGTACTTTGTGAAAGATTAAGCTATGTTGACTTTAAGGTGTTTCAAATTGGCTATGTTGGCCAGGTAGGATACTTTTGGCTCTAAAAAAGGTATAGGTTTGAGATTATTGTTTCTGTAAAAGTGGGTATTGGAAATTAATCTCGATTATTTTAATTATAAACTGCTGTATTATGTGTACAAAGTTCAAAGGGCTCCTCACCAAATTTCTAACGCACACATCATTAAAGATCAATAATTAAAAAAAATAATAAGAAAGTGGACAGTTTGAAATGTTATTTTTTAACGTCCCCTAGGTATTCTTGTAAGGAAACTAAATTTGTTTAGCAACCAAAACCAAGATAGATTTTATTATTAGCCTATTTGGGTGAGAAATGCATCAAAAATGAGTTCAGAAAGCGTCAGCTGCAAAAAACGTGCTAGAATTTATATTAAAGGTTGTTTTAAATCCTTTTAACATTTAAATAAGAAAATGGACATTTTAAATAAACAAAAATCACATGAGTTTTTTGATTATACTATCGAGGTTATGAATCCATCCAGAATAATAAAAAAAGCCTTTGCTATGGTATATTTTTTACATTCATTGTCAATCGCTTCCGAACCTTAATAGATGAATGAAAGAACTCCGGTGTTTTGCTTTTCTGAATATTTTGAATTTTCTGTTTAAAGTAATTTTTTCCCTAATAGTTTAATAAAAAAATTTTCTTTGTTCTTGTTGCTAGAAAATATCGGTTTCCTTATTTGAATGTTTAAGAGATGTTCAAACATCGCCTAAACATTCTGCATAAAAAAAAGTAAATCTGTAATTTTTTTGAGTGAAAAAATTTTATTTTAATAGTTTTTATATACAAAATTTAAGGCATTTAGCCGAATCTAGCAAAATGTCTTTGAGAAGGATAAAGTTTCAATATTAGACGAATTTTTTTAGCTGATGTACATACAGAAATTGAAAGTTTGGCAATGGTTGGAATACAGTCTATTATTCTTAAAATTTCCGTGTAAATCATTGATCTGCACGTTTTAAATAACCAGATGAATAAATAATTATTCATCTTTGAAAAAATAAATTTCACTCTATAAATAATTCTTACTCACTCAGTTCCGCCAATGAAGATTTTTATTCATTGTTGAAAATTGCAATTTTTCATGTCCTCATTTTTCGGTTTCAAAAAGGACAAATGAAATCACATTGTTTTCAAAATTGATCAAATTATTTTAAAAATGTTTTATTGACATTATTGTGCATGCAAAATTAATTAACTAATTTATTAATTGACATTCTGGCCAAATTTGTATGTACTTTCAAATTTCAGCAAAACCTAATCGACATAGCTTTGACTAGCTTTTTCAGCAGCCGGACTACTTTAACAAAATGAAAAATGGAAATTCAGAGTATATCTTTGAGAGATTACGATAGAACTAGAATCCCGCAGGCTGTTACGATTCAATCCATCATCCCATTTCATATTTTTATTTTTTTATTTTTCCTCTGCTATATGCAGATTGCAGAATGTGTAACTTTTGATTAGCAATTAGGCTTTAGCAATTAAAATTTTAAAGAATTCTAGGTGAATGCATTGATTCCGAATGGATAACCTTTCTCTTTTAAAAAGTGTCTGTCTTGAGGGCTCTTTTATATGTAATAGTCAGTGTCAGTCGACAAAGGCAAAGTTTCTGTGTTATTTGCAAATTCAAAGGCATTAGCCCAGTCACGATGACGGAAGCTCTGTACCCTAAGGCATTTCCTGTGAACGGACACTAGCCACACCCTTAACGCATACCTGATTCTACAATGGCTTACATGAATTATAATGATCAAGTTATATTATTACATTTTGCAATAAACTCCTCTATTGTTACTCCACATACTCTAAGCCCTGCATATTTTTCAGTTTTCACTCTTGGCTAGTAAAATTTCAACCACGATCCATTTCTTGCTTAACTGAAAATCCGAGGGAACTTCAAGCCCGCTCGTCAAATTTAGTGAGAAGATTCATATATACCTCATAGCGTTAAAACTTTACTCAGCCCAACCGAAGATCCGTGAATCAGTTTACATTTTACTGAAAATTGTTGATGAATTGTTAACATTCTTGTGGTAACCAGAGACCTTAAATAGAAGGAAATAATCTTCAATCTTTTCAAATATATAAAATCAGTAGATAAATTAATCATCGTGCGACGTTCGAGTTCAAGAATTATTGTATTTTAAAATAATAAATTCAATTTACGTTTAAGGGAAATCCACACTTTTCGGAATTTTGTTTGGAATCATACTCCTTTCACCTTTGTAATATGCTGGAGCAATAAGATGCGCTTTTCAGTTATTCTCAGTATAAACGGCTTTCAAGAAATCCACATACGTTACATAAACCGCAATGCACCTAAAGAGAGTTATAAGTTGTTTTTACGGCGAATACTTATTAAGTCGTGCAGAAAAGTAATAAGTAGCTAAATTATTGTTTTATTAATAATAACTAGGGCCATTTTATGGTTTATTGGGGCCCTAGGTCTCAATGCAGTCCAGAATAAAAGCAGTTATTACTATAATGTGAAATTGGTCTAAATAATTAAACATATATTTAAAAAACATAAAATAGGGAGTAAAATAAAATATTTAAATTAACTCTGGTTTTTTTATTTTTTATTTTTCGAAAAAAGAATAAGGTCTTTTTCAATCCAAGAGAATAATGTCCAATTTCTCTATTCTTTGTAAGAATGTACCAATGTCTCATTATTATGATAATCATTACTATCTTTATCGTCTTAAGATGCCTGTGTGCCCGGGGAGAACACATGTGCATACACAGGGACTTTTTATACGGAAGGGAAAGGAAAGCAAGGGCGGGGAAGGGAAAGGGAAGGGGGAAGGGAAAGGGAAGGGTGAAGGAGGGAAAAGGGAGAAAAGGAAGAAAGGAGGAAAGGAATGGGAAAACCACCAAATAAAAAACAGTGTTCCGCACCTCCAATATCGCTTCGGCGAAATTTGCTTCACTGGACCACACGTGTTTTCCTTTTGGTAATTTTATAGGGAATGGAAAGAAAGGGAAAGGAAGGGAAGGGAGGAGAAAGAAAGGGAGCAGAGGGACAAGGAAGGGAAGCTGTATTTCAAACTACAATTTTTATTCTTTATTTTTGTTCTTTTTGTTTTTTTATCAGTGGTGTGCGCAGAGGTGTTACTTCCTCTCTATCGCTCCCTGTATATGGATATATTCATTATATATCATTTTTTTAAAAATATGTATGCTATTTATCAGAAATGTTTAAATTATTATGTAGATTTTATTATGCAGTGTGTCCATTGCTATCTGTTAAAGCCAAGAGGGTCCAAATCTAGGATCGAAACGTTGTAATGAATGAATAAAGACATTATTTATGACTGGATAACAATGCCTCAAATTAAATCTGAAAAATTTCTGCTTAGCAATCTGAATACGGTCGCGAATCTCTTCTTTCTTAAACATCCGGGACAGCGTGTACGTACATTTTATTTTATTGCTAAATATAATTTACCCAAACACATACTCCATTTAAACAGTTTTTTCTCCACAAAACTCTCTTAGTAAAATAAAAACGGCTCTATACTTTATCAATTGTTCGATTTTAATTTATGACAATCTTTTGGTAATAAATACCATTCTTATGATAAAGCAGAAACAATTTAGTAGAAACTAATTTTTGTGCATAACAAACTGATACACCTCAGTATTTGCTTCATTGAATTGTTTATAACAATTTTTAATATAATTTTTATGTTCTTTAAATCAATCTTTGTTATTCATGATTAACAGCGAGTTTATTTAGGTATTATTTTATATAATAATAAAGCTATGTCAAGTCGTTTTACAGAATTGGTGAAGTTGAAAAAGGGAAGGGACAAGTCATCCAGAATTTCGGGACAATGAGATACTTAGCAATAATAAAAAAATTGTTTTCTCCAAATGGCCAAATCATCCGAAAAGCGGTTCTACACAGAATCAACTAAGTTAGGTTAAGTTCTTCTTGAAGAGAACGGCTCACATAAATAAAGAAATATATGAATTATGCATAAAAATTTTTTTCTCAGAATAGAAGTGGAAAATATTGAAAACTCAATTTTTTTACGACGAATATAAAGGTTAAAAATAAATATATTGATTTAATGTAAATAAATGTTCTAATTAATTGCAATAAAAACAAAATTGGCAAAAAATTCAGACAGCAGGAATTAGGCCCAGATTTTCCGGTAAAAAACTGGACGCGCTCTACTGCCATTCAAACATGAAAAGTTGTAATTAAATTTTGGATCAGTCACCTGCCATCACAATTTCAATTAATTAGGTTGGGTTAGATTACCTTGACAGTTGGGGCTCATCCAGAATGTAGTTACTACTTTTCTTGTTTGGATGGCAGACTACCTGATCCAACTGGCCGTTAAAAAGTCTTTATTCTCAAAAATGGCTGAAAAGCGCATCAGAATCCTGTGTCACGTTACAAGGTGGACATTATTGGAACGAGTTTGAATCGAAACAAAACTCCGAAGAGTATTTTCTCTTTGATAGCTTTCATTGATTGTACCCTAAACTGGTAATCAATTTCAAAGATAACAACTTCCTCGCTTAAAGCTGGTAGTAATCTGTTAGGCCTCGTGTTTCGACCAGAGCTTAACATTTGATTTTAGCATAAGGTTCTATGTTCAGTAGCTTCTTAGCTTAATTGCGTCATCAAAAAAGCTTAACTTTTAAGCTCCGAGAAAGAAGTTTGTTAACGTGTGACTTTTAACTATTCATCCCCTTTGTACTTTCTTAATAATAAGTATCTCGTAAGAAATAGCGTTAAAGATTTGATGATACGATAACCTTCTCAATTAAAAACACTAAGGAAAATACGTTTTCTATTATTGTAAATATTATAAACTTCTTTTCTATATCTATACATTTATTTAGACGGATGCGTCTGCAATTCCCAATCTTCCTTTATGTTAGATTGGATAGAACATATTGTAAGGTATCTGTGAATATTTGGAATGAAATTTATGAAAGAAGATGATGCACGATAGCCAACTGTTATGATAAAAGATTCCGAGTTTTCCTATATGCTTTTGCAAGAGCAAAAGTGGTGAGGATTTGCCCCGGAAAATTGTGAAAGGTACCTACATGGCAAGAAAGAATCGTATTTTGAATGAAAGAGTAGGGCTTCGGTATCGAACGTTCTTCGCAAATCCAGACCAAGGTTCTAAGAACTCTTATTTTCTCTCAAAGCAAAAATGCTAAAAAGAGATTCGATGAAAATTTAGGAATTCCTCTTATTTCGGAATCATTCTTTGCGTGTTTTAATATATGAAGAATAGTCTGTTCAATAATAGTCAAGCGCAGATCTACAGGGTTTTAAAACTTGCAATTGCACCTTTCTCCCAGGATTTTCTAAATTACCTTAAGTTTTTTTTCTGCTTTACTGGGAAACAGAGAAAAATTATAACAAATAATAATACTTAAAAGATTGCAACAGATTATATATATTAATCCACAAATTCATACTTTCACTTTTCTCACATTGAAGCTCCTATGTTTCCGCTAACTTTTTACATGTTTTTTGTGCCGCGGATTGTTTTGTTCTGGCTTGAAGCAACATTAAGCTATTCCGGTTGGATGGAAATGCTTTATAATTAATTTTAAAGTTACTACGCTAAAAAATTTGTGATTAAGAGTGCCTACGAATTTTAGCGTGGTCCGTAACACATAATAACATTTTAAAGGTTTTGCCTCACGTGAGTGCTAGAGAGATTGATCAGCAACATGTGTCGGGACAGTGTTGCAGAACAAACGTGTTATTTAAATAAGCAACGGGGAAACTCTAGATTAATTAAAAAATTTAATCCTCCCCTACCTCCTCCTAAACTCCCCAGAAAGCTGATCATATTTCCTGAAATCGTGGAAAATTTCTTGAAATACATTGAGAGGTTTCAAAATTTCTTAACATTATTTCAAACCTCAGAAATCTGATTGAATCCGCGAAAATCCTTTAAAAACACCCTAGAATTTTTGTAAACACCCTGAAACCTGACAGATCATAGGAATGCGTTTAATAATTTTATCATCAAAAATAATATTAATAAGGACGAATTCTTTAAATTAAAAAATATTTAATTAAATTCCATAGAAAATTCTTCAACTTATTTCAATCTCTTGAAAATTTCTTGAACTCTTTGAAAATACCCTATTATATTCCAAATCCTTTGAAATCGTCTTAAATAACTTGACATTTTTTTAAGGCTTGAAATTCCCTTGAATCTTTCAAATAACCTCAAATCTGTAAAATCCTTTAAAATTCCGTTAAACACCTTCAAATTATTGAAATTCATTAAAAATCCTTTTGAATATTTTAAAACGCCAAGCGATCTCAGGAGATTTAATAAATTTCAAGTCTTTAAAATACTACGAAATCCTTTAATTCCTGTTAAATTTTTTGCCATTCATAGAAATATTATAAAATGTTCATCATTTCTTGGTAATAATAAAAATCCGTTAAAGTTTCTTCAATTGAAAAATTTGCAATAACTTTTTATTCATATTTTTTTTTACTTTGTTGTAAAAATCTACAAAGTGCCATGGAAAACTAAAGGATTTTAATTTTTTTAATTTGGTTGTTTGATTTTTTAAAAAAGTACAAAAATATAACCATTTTCATACTGATAAAAAGGATACTGGCAGCAAGTATCATTTAGACAGCTGTCTCCAGATCCTCGTACTCCCTATCCGTATTTCTGGGAACGCCAAATTATAATGCTTTAGAGCAAGGCTGCATGAGTTAGCCGTGGCTAGTATCAAGATTAGTGTGTTGGAGCGAGCCTTTAGATATGTGTCACGCGTATCCAAGCGGATATTCTTTCGTATAAGGTATATAATGTTAAATATATCGTACCGTTAATTTAGGTTGCAATTTGTTTCAATATTCTGAGAATTGCATTAATTGAGAGTCGTTTAAAATTATTTTTAGTTATAACTATTAATTTCAAATGTAATTTTTATATTATACCAGGGAGCTGCCGATGCTTCGAAATACTTTTACACCGGGCAAAAAGCAGGTGAAGCCCCTAGTCTGCAATTTCACCAAACAGTTTTTTCGGAAACAAACGACTGGATCAGGTAAAATTTTACAATTATTATTGTTACTTTTGTTACTGCGATGTCTTTAATACGGCTATGTCATGATTTCAGAATGCTTATATTTAATTCACCATTCAGGTGCTTTTAATCATCCATACGACCAGAAACACCCCTTTGACAGGTCACAGAAATAAAGTAGTCAAAACTCTACCTTTTTCCCACATCTCGTGGGGGTGGAAAGGTACCCCTATGACTAGTAAAAAAATAATATTGATCAAATCCCTAACAATTTCCAACTTTTCGTTAAATATGATCATTACAATATATCGTGACAGACTCATATTTGAGACATCCTAGTAACAAATTTTTTTTCCAGTCAAAACAAAGATGACCCTCCTATTCTGCAATCTAACTAAAATATAAAATCTGTTTTACTAAAATACTGGGACATTTTACATCCTTATACAGGGTTTCCCAAACTCAAGTGTCGCCGGTTCTCTGCAACAATCCGTCGTTCACTGCCACAGCGTTGGACTCATGCTCACGAACGCACTGCTGTTTATGCGGCGCTCCTGATTGGTCCAGCTTAAAGAATTTATTACTCACAAACTAAAACTTCAACTGATTTTTGGAAAAGGAATTTTCGATTTCTTTTTTATTTCTTTATACTGCCATATAAGTCGCGACACTTGAGTCTGGACCACCGTGCGCATCAAAAGCCAGTATATGCTGACGACAGCTACCTTTTTTAAGCGTGTACAAGAATTTATAAATAAATACAATAAATTACTACCAAAAATACAGGAAAGTAAAAATTCTTTCTATTGTTCTGATGATTTTTTTTTGTATTTTATTATAAATTATTGCATTTTATTTTAGTTTTAATTTCCTACAAGGATATTTAGAAAGGTAAGACTTCAAGAGTTTACCAATACAAAAGTCTACAGGAATTTACAGGTTTTGCAGCCAAAAACTTATTATTTTTCGACATACAATAACAAGTATCAGAATATTGTTATAACATCATTTTAAATTAAGATGTATTCAAACTTTAAAGGAATAATAGAAAATAATACAATAAACGAATAATCGTTATTAAACATTAAAAGACGTTAAATTTGGAATTTTTCAAATATATGGCATACGATTGCACACCATATATGTACTCGTAATTCGAAAATATTCTTTGCAATGTCCTCAATACACCAGAAAATTTTAAGACTGTGCAGCTCGGGGCTCTGTACGAACTTAAAAACAGTTGACGCAGGTATAAAGCAGGTGGACGAGGCGGCGCCGTACCTATTTATTGCGGGCGCCCGCAGCGAAGGAAAAGGCAATTTGATGCAATACCAACAAGCAGCACGGCGCTGAAAAGTGTTCGGCACACTTAGGTGCTGATATTCCAAGTTTTTGTGTGTGCACGCCGAGTTCGAAGTAACGAAGACCGGTCTTACAAGTTTCTGGTGTATTTGTCATTCTAGGTCGAAAAAGAACTACCTTTTTATGAGAATAAATGCAGCGCATAATATTTTGTACCACCTGATACCAGTTTTTGAATTATTTAATTTGCTATCTTTGAATTGAAAAATGATCCAAGATAGCGAACTAAAACGGAGAAGAGGACGCATTGCTGTAATTAATAAAAACTTCATTTTTATCAAAAAAACAGATAGAATCACATGCGAACCTTAATTCTGCATTTCCTTGAAAGATGAGATTTTTATCATATTTGCTTGTTGAAAGATGATTCTCATTCCGTGTCTATTTCAGTCCATAAATCGCACTTCCTTTATCAGATTGGGGGATCAAACTGAAGTGGGTTTGTTTCATTGCGGCAACTGTGTTAATACAAAATTTAGTCATAAAATGATGTCCAATTTCTTCTGTCCTCTTTTTCTTGATAAAAAGAATGAAATAAAAGAAAAATCTGAAACTGGATTGAGACCTCCAACAATAGCGTTCAAGTTAATAATAGCTTTCACTGATGTTCTCTTTAAGAAGCATGTTGAAGCCGAAGAATCATTAGGACATTAAAAAAAATATTATTCCCCAATCTTCATGGTAGTTTACGTCACTCAACAACACAGAAATATAGGTCACAACTTTATTCTAGCTCGAAATCTAAAATCGTACTTAAATGAAGATGTCAAACAAACAAGCTGTAAAAAATTGAAGATTTTTCTGTGAAATGCATCTCCTTTTTGTTCCATCAGATTAGTAGCAAAACATTTCAGAGAGTTATCCAAAAAGCCTTCTTTGAAAGAAAGTATTTTATTGCTCTTAATGTCAAAAAAATATTCCCTGGCTCTTGAAATTTATCTTCCGCAAAACGTCTTTACTGACAATGGACATATAAGAACTTGGCTAAGGGGGAAAAAGTTTGTCGTTGCTAAAAGCAGGCAGTAAGTTTCTTTTGGCAAATCTTTTACAGAAGGATGCACCCTTCGTTCATCGCTCATTCAGAAGAAAGGTTCTTTCAAAGATAAAATAATTATTTATGGAGACCATTCTTTAGGACACCAACTAGCATTTCGCCCCAAATATTGTTTTTCAAGTGACCGAAAGGAGGTAGTTCTGATAATATAATAAATTGTCCATTTCTTAGAATCAAGGAGAACAACATTTGACCCTCTTCCCCATAAATTATCCGATAAAAACATAAGTGCTTCAGCAAACTGCAATACATTGTTTTTCTTCGGGTAATCCAAAGCTTGCTTAAGGTTAATTTTATTCAGAGGTTATAATTTAAAATTCTAAAATAAGTAAGTACCTTACAAATGAATAAGGTTAAACTTCGATGTCATTTCCAAATTGAAGCTGGTACGTTTCTGTTCAATTAGAGCGCACGTTTGTCTCTTAAAGTTTTGTACCACCCAGTTTGTCAGTTTATTAATATACGTCAGTTTGACATCTTATAAGAATCTTTAATTGCAATTATTTTTAACTAAAGAATTTTTAATTGCAAATCGATAAAGTTGATGAATTTTATATTGCAAATCTTCAAAATCGCAATATCTTAAAAGAACTCTTAATATTGCAAGTTTTAACTTTTAAAAAAGAAGATTCTTTTATGTTGATGATCGACATTTACAATTTTTTCTAATTTAGAAGACTTATAATGAAAATCTTGACTATCGGCATTAAAAATCGTTTAAATTTAAACATTTTTATTTTTGCATCTGTCAATTCAATTTTTCAAATTAAAAGTTGAATATAATGTTAGTTATATATTTTAAAATTAAAAATTCTGTAATTTTAATGACTTAGATCCAAAATTTATTTAATTTAAAAAATTTGGAATTGAAACTTTGACTTTTGATTTCCGAAATCATCAAATATTAAGCATTCGCAATTAAGAATGTTGGAAATGTTTCAAATTATATAATTTTTAAACATAAATCCTAAGAAGTAAATAATTTATGATTATGTTTTAAAAATTCAAGTGTTGCGAATTTTAACTCGTAAAAATCGCATAAATTTAATTTGCACTCAAAAGTTCCTTGCGAGAGGAATTAATATATTTGAAAAGAACTTTTAACAAATACGTGACCTATTCTTTCCTTGTACTGCGACTTGGAAGATCCGAGTCATACCGAGTATTTTCGTAATTTCATGAATTTTTTCCTAATGTGCTCCCAAGTTTCGTAACTTTACATAAACTTGGTAAATTTACGAAAATTTTATCGTAATCCCAAATTCAGTAACAGACATTCGTAAAACTCCGTTACTTTTGCGTCTGAAATGTTTCGTAAATTTACGAGCATTTGTATCAGTGTAAACAAGATGTTGCATTTTTTATTGTGAATTTTAAAATTTTCAGAACTTCAAATTTTATACTTTAAAATTATTAATATTAGATGTTAATTTTGTTTGTCTACTGGTCTTTATCAATATTGTTAAAATATTAATAAATCTTAAGATTGAGAAAAAATGTCTCTATCTCCTCTGGGATCTGAACCCAGGACCTTCAGATTTCCGGTCTGATGCTCTTACCAACTGAGC
>JAAAKG020142601.1:0-11567 GCA_010014905.2 Druon quercuslanigerum
ATATCTTCAAAGATGTCATTCATCTTCAAGATGATGTCGTAAAGATCTCTTTAAGATGTCTTCGTGTTTACTGGGAACATCAGAGAACCAACAGCCGACGTGGAACAGCGATTACCAGAAGATAAAGCAGCTAGTGATGGTGAACAAACACGCTCAGCACCATCCAAACAAAAAATCGCGACACCTACGGGCTGGAAGGAATAGCGAGCAGCAACTCTTGCAGGGATCGGCACCTCGAATCCTGAAGAGCCACAACCAAGCACTGCACACAGATTCAAGAAATAAACTGTGTCCCATTTTTCTTGGTGCACTCTTGCCGTGTACAGTTCCTCTCTGATTATGGAGTCATCTACGGGCTGTAGGTTGTAGTTTCCTTCCGCCGCATATATCTGCAAGAGATGAAATTTATTCAGTCGCTATGTGTCGTTTAGCCTGATTATAGTTTTTGTATCTTTATTAATTTTTCTAATAGCCAAGGGCTCTGACCAAGTAACTTTGTTTTTTGCATTTATTTCTATGAATACTAAACCTTCAATTTGATAATTTTCTTTTCCTGTTCTTTGAATGTTCTCTAATTAACTTGTTTTGCTTGGATAAGTTTCTTCCATGCATTTTGTAACTGCGCTATGTTTCTCTCTTTTCGCCGTTCGTTAATTTTCTCTTGATTTTTTTCCTCGTGTTATGCTATTTCGAATAAAAGTTCTTCCGGCGTGTATGTTGTTGTAGTATGAGGGCTTTGATTATATATCTTAACTCCATTCAGTAATCTCATCATTGAGTCTTGATTATTTACTGTATTTGCCAAATGCTTGTTTGTTAGAATCACTATTTCGGCGATCCTATTGCTTTCTGGAGGATAGATTTATATCTTTATTTGTTAAATGCCCTGTTGATTAAAAAGTTCCGCTAATTTTTTACTCTGAAAAGTGGGTCCATTGTCCGTTATAATTTTTCAGGAGTTGGATTTATATGAAGGAATTGATGTAATGCGCTATAGAGATCATCAGTATTTAATGTTATTATCCATATATATCGAGTTAGACTATCTTTAATTACCAAAAAGTTTCTACTTTCATAGGTTAATTTATTTGCATTTATTATTTCGAAGGAGAATTTTGCAGCTTCAATTATTACTGCATCGGCGCGTATTTTTCTGTTGTTGTATTTATTTGAGGAAATAGGACAACTTTATATATATTTTTAAATATGTTTACTCATTCCGGGCCAGTATCATGGTTGGTAAATTTGTCGTAAATTTTTATATAGTTCTCAATGTCCGTTTTCATGGGTTCTAGCAATGATATTTTGCTGCATTTGAACTTTCCTGACAATTTTTGGCTACATTTCTTTTATTCTATAGTGTTGTTCGAGTTTCATGAGCCTAAAATCTCTGTAGATAAATGCTACTACTAAATTTAAATCTTCTTCCGTTGTCTAATAAGTGATTTCAATTACCTTGGGATTTTCCGTTCATTTGTCTTCTTAAATTTTCTTCGCTAAGGGTAGAAGATCATCGAAATTTCTGTAAATTGCGCCGTTAATTTGCACATCGGGTTTTATTGTCTTATGAAAGGTTTCGACATTCTATACCAAAGTGATTTTATTGATACCGCTTACATGTTTTAATCTGTCGACATCGTCTGTGATGTAATTAAAGTTTCCATTGATTCTTTTCTGTATCGCGGTTTCTGGCATTTCGGACATTATGATTTGCGAATTCTTTAGTGCTAATGTCGTTATTTCATGAGTAAATTCTTGCTCATCGTCCGGACTTTGCGGAGGATTTACCTCAGGCAATCGGGGCCCTTTCTTACCTTTGTAAAATGCCGGTGATATTTAAAAGTTCTTGCATTGCTCGGTACTTTGGTTTTATCGCGTCTATCAGGATTTCTTTTCTATTCTGGACGGAAAATGCTCTGCTGGGTGAATCTGCATTTGCATTGTGATTACCTGGTTTGCAGATTTCTTCAAAATGATAATCAGTTAATTTCTGAGTCAACATAAATATTCTGGAAGAAATGTTGTCGTGTCTTGCAATTAATAGACCTTTGAAAGGCTGGTGGTCCATTTATACTTTAAACCTTTATCCGCGTAAGAGATGTCTATATTGCATGAATCCCCAAACAATAGCCAAAAATTCTTTCTCTGTGGTGGAATAATTTTTTTCAGCTGGATTCAATCTGCGACTCGCAAATCATACAGGATGTTCGTATCCTTTCTCATCTAGTTGACTTAACGCAACTCCTAAACCTTTATTTGATGCGTCAATGCTCAATATGAATGGTGTTTTGAGATCAGGATGTTTCAGGATTAGATATGAAGTCAGTAGTTTCTTTATTTTTTTAAATGATTCTTCAAATTTATCTGTCCATGTAAAAGTTACATTTTTACTTTTCAAGTGATTCAAAGGGTGAGCTTTTTTTACAAAGTTTGTTATAAATTTGCGATAATACCAGGCAAGTCTCATAAATGATTCTATGTATTTGGAATTTTTTGGACGTGGGAAGTCTAAAAATTTTTCTATATTCTTTTTCAGTGGTCGAACTTCTTCCGGACCTACAGAATGTCCTATATATTCTAATTCACTTTCCAAATATTTGCACTTGTCAGGTTGGAAAATCAGTTTAGTTTCTCGAAGCCTTTCAAATATAGTTCTGAGATTTTACAAATATTACTTTTCTGTTTTACCTGAGACGATTAAATCATCTAAATAGATAAAACATATCTTTCTAATTAAACCTTGAAGCTTCAAATTTACCATACATTGATTGGTTGCAGGAGCAACCAGCGAGATGATTGTTGTCTACTATCGTTATCTACGGCTCTTGTAAAAAAAACCTTGGTGTTAGATCCTCGGGTCTTGAATAATGACTCACCCTGTTAGCTAGGAATCTGCAGGGGCTTATTTTGTTTAAGATGACACTGCAAGGTTTATATGCCATACAGAAATTTCCAACGTAGAAAGGGTCTGATCTGAGCCTGTCACGGTCACGAAATGTGATCTAAAAAATTACGATGTTTAGTTTTTAAAAAACCTTTTATTTTATCTGGGAAACGGCATAAGAGGTATTTAAGACTTTTGGATAAACCTTATTAGATATTTATTTGGTCAGTGTGTCCGCTTCAAGATACAATATAACAATGCTGCCGGGCCAAGAGGCCAGTCGGCTTTTAGAACCAAAAATGATGGGTCAGTATGAGGAGTCATCATTATCCCTTTCATAGATCACCGAAAAATATTAAGAAGACAAATTTGTTTCCTGTGACAATTTATTAGTGCATAAACGTGCATTAGTTCCGTTTTCTTATTTTCCGAAACTTACAGCTCGGTATCTTATTTCGCGTAAAATTGTTACAATCCAAAAAATGTCGATAAATTAGAAATCGGATGAGTATCGCATGCCCTTAATCCAACGTAGCCAATTATCCGCACAACGAATGCGAGACACCGGAAGCTTACCAGCAATGAGCTTTTTTGAGGGGGAAAATTTCAGGATATTACAGAAAAACATACTCTTATTTAACCTTCCGTTAGTCGCGTGTATGTGACACATACACTTTTTTCTTTGGTTGCCCAGTGCAACCACGTGACCGAGTGCGGGACAGTGCCGCCGCTGCCTAATCTCCTCTCGCACACTGAGGAAGATCTCAGACCACTTCCGGCCTCCGTTAGTGCCATTGTTATGTGTTGGATAGTAACTTGTATATCTCACATACGCGCGACCTTCCGCGTTTTTTTCCAAACATTTTCCTTTCACTTTAAGTGAGGTTGATTTTCTTTTGTATCAATGTGGTAACTACATAGTGATGATTGAGTTCCCCCTTGTTCTATTCTAAGTTACTGAAATAAGGGTCTTTATGTGACACAAACGCGGTTTTGTTGAATTTTTTTTCTAGTAGGTATCTCGGTAGGTGGAGGTAAAATTTTCTTCATATAAGACCAGATATATACGACCAAATATAAGACCAAATAATATAATATTATATAAAACGCAATTCATACAAAATCAAAAATATACAAAATATAAAAAATCTTTAAATGTGTAATTTCTAACTTAGGATCCTGATGTCGCATAGTATGTCAAAGCGTACCCAGCGATAGGTGCAGAGCGTATCATGAATACGCTGAGTACCTAATCCCACACACGCGCGAACGAAGTATATCTACAGAGACAATACGAAGTGTCAAATTTTTTGGACTTATTGTACTTGCGATTTGCGCTCTCGGGGGTGCAAAGCTATCACTGGTTTATAACCCTAAAGCCATACCCGCATACCAAAAAGATGCCGAAGCACTTGCGAGATGGATGCAGAAGGCTGTCTTCTTTGGTTCGCTCCGTGTTCTTAAGACACATCAGATCATAGATATATTAACGCGATTCTTCTAAGAGCCAGTGCTATTTTTATAGATGGTAGTTGCTCCCAGTATGACCACGGGGTATTTATATAAACTCTTTTTAATTATATATATATATACATATATATATAAAATATATAATATAATATAAAATATAAGACCAAATAAGTCTGATGGACACAGAATGTACCTTGCCTATTTGATATGACGGTTACCAGATAATGTAAGTTTATTGTCAGTCATAGTCAACACTGATGCGTTTGGAAAATTTAAAAACCGCCTTTTTTTAATAAAACTTTTTTGCGTGCACTTTATCATGATCCTCCAAGATCCTTCTCTCAAATCCTTGGGTTCTTCCGAGTAAAAGACCTCAAATCTATGTTGTGTATGTCACACATACGCGCGATCAACCATGTCGAGCTGGAGATGCGAGTAACGGAAGGTTAAACAGAATTGATTTATTATGCATGCCTTTATGTGCTTTCTCATTTAAAATTATACTGTTGTACTTCATGAATTTTTTTAGTAAGATGGGTTATCAGCATTTTGTTGTATTATATCGCTGAATTCGGAACATGTTCCCATATTGTATTTTGTCTCTAACATTGTACTAACGGTATCAATTTTTAAAGTTATTTTCCCTGCTGTTCACATCGCATTCTTTAGAGAAAACACTGTTCCGGTGGGTGCTGCTCATAACAAGCGTAACAATTCCCAGTGAGCACAAAATGTGGCGACGACTTTGCGACATCGTTAGGACATCTTTAATACAACTTTACGACATCCTATGTCCATATCGTTTTGGTATCTTTACGATATTGTAAAGACATCGTCAGATCATACGACGTTTTTAGGATATCGTAAAGACAACTTAACGACATGGACATAGGATGTCGTAAAATTGTCTTTAAGATGTCCTAACGATGTCGTGAATACGTCGCCAAATTTTTTTGCCGGCTGGGAATGCAGATTATTTTATACTTATTTATGCACGCGTAATATGAATTTTATAGATTATATATTTTTTCTTTCCAAAAAGTAGTAAATGTGGGACAATGTTGACAACACTCAATTTTTGCGGGACATTTTGCGGGACAAATTCTAAGGCTGCAACACAAGTTGCAAATGCGGGACGTTTGGCTACTTTGCCTTCATCGGATGTAACTTTAGAATTTCGTATCAGGCTTATCCGCATATTCATCCAACTAATAGGTAACTCTAGATTACTCAATTACTGAATATGCAGCTGTTCCGTCATCTCACCTAGGTGGCATGTGAATGCTCTACACTTGGCGAAAGATTGCGAAGTTTTTAAGAGTTCATTAAACGATTTCCTCGATGCATTCTGAGATTCTCAATGACTATCCCCTCGTGCACTGGATATCCCGTTAAGGTGGAAATTTTTAATGTCCTTGGGATATGCATTAGACTGCAGTCTGGGATGTTTTTGGGATATTGGAAAAATTCACCTGCTATATTGTAACTTTCTCAAGAAAATATCTATATGAATATGGACAATAAAATATTTTAATGATTTATGGAAATTCATATTATCTGAGGAAGATGTACTTTGATGAAGAAAATAATGTTTCTTCAATGTTATACATTTTTTTATACAAGATCAAGCAAATATTGTATTGTTCGAATTGGAAAGGATATTTTCTGGAATAATTATTATTTCTTATTTCGACTATGTTATATTTTGTACCAAGATATTTTTATGTATGTGCAGTACATTTTAAGAAAGTATTTAGTATTTAATATGTACAGATCACAAAGATTTTTACACAGACAAAAAGTTACAATTGAATCAAGGAAATATCTGTACGAATACGTACGGATACAATATTTTTATGATGCAAGAAAATTTGTCTTCAAGAAAAATGACTTAAATGGAGAAAATCAAGTTTCTTTAATCTAGTACATTTTTTCTGAAAACACATAGTTTCCCGATCAAGAAAATATTGTATCGTCCGTATTCCTAGCGTATTTTATTGATTTAATATTATTGCATTATCTCTGTGTGTGTGATTCTTTTTACAAAGAGATTTTCATGTGATGTTTTGCACTAAGAAATTTTTATATCATTCTTTGTGATAGAGATTTTTATGCGATTCTTTGTATATTCATACCATTAATATATATGCGCAATAAACTTTCAGAAAGTATTTTATGCATTTTTACATTCTCTTCTAAATGAAGAGCTATAGGTTTTATTTTAAATTTAACTTTCGCGAATTTCATCAAATATCTATGTTTTCTCGCTGATAGAGAAAAAATTGATTTCATCTCGACGTCTGTCGTTGCCGCATGTCAGCACAATTATATCGAAGGAATTATTGGTCTTGATTGCGCATCGGCATACTTTTTTCTGGTCTGAAAAGAAAAAAAGAGTATCGTAAACAGCCATTTGTTACCAATGATTCTTGTTTTATTCATCATAAATGTTATTATTTAATGTTATTTAACGAATAAATAATTCCATTTTTCAACGAATTTTCTTGAAAATATTTGCTTATTAGACGTCCAGTATTTGTTTGATTCGTCAGAAACTTTATTAAACGTAGATAATTCTGTGCAAGACACAAGCAAATGTTAACATAAGAATTTCTGTATCATAAAATATTTTCAAATTTGGTAGAATTATTCTTTGATAATCAATGTCTCTGTACATACCGCATGTTTACTAACCATTCTACAAAAATTTATGGATAAACGGGCAGTTGAAACTTTCGGTTGCTTCGATTTTCCAATTGAAATATGAAAGTTTATCAGTCACCAGGCGGCGCTCACCAATCTGTGCTGGACTGGCATTCTGGTGCCAGTGAGCCACTCAATAGAAATTTTATGGATGATTTGAAATGATTTAAGAAAATACTATTTATATAAAAACAACCTATGAAAGTTTTGAGTTAATTTTAATTTAAAATACGAGACTCGAAAAATGAATACACATTTGTTTTTTAAATCAATTAATATTCCATATAACTAACATATAACCTCAAAATTCATGGTACTCTCGTTAAAAATGCGATGAGATGGTTTAGAAAAACTTATTATACTCGCAAAAACGCATTATTAAACCGAAATTTATATTAATAAACCAGCTTATATTTTTTTAATACCAATTATACGTAAATTAAAATTTTTTGTCACCTTGTATCAATATTTTAAATTGATTCGTTGAGACAAATATTCTGTTGATATTGTATAAGGAAGAATGTTCATATTATTGAATAAAAAGTATTGTTTAGGGATAATTTCAGATTGTTTGTAATGAAATTACAAATTTACTACACTGAATCATGGAACTAATTCCTTTTATTGAATCACTTATATTTTTTATTTTTCTAGTATTCATACTTGACTTCATTTTTTTCTTCGCGTGTTGTGCTCGAGTCTTGTACTCCCTCGCCTTTTGTCTATAGAACTTTTCAAATTAATAGCCAAACCATTGAAATTTGTCGTTTTGTAAATGTGAATTCTCCTTTGTTGAAGTCTTCCGATTTTGATGAATAAATCAATATCATATTTGTTTTTGTTAGATTATAGTTTATCAAAAACGTAAAATTTGGTAGATTATATGTTCAAATCTATAATTTTAAAAGTAGGGTTTAATATTTTTTGTCTCTCAGCCCAGGATTTTTGTTTTAAGTGAAAATTTTGGCCTTTAAGCATTTTATTGCATATTGTGCCGTTTTCCCATATATTAAAGTGTGTCACTTGTATCCCTAACCTGAGTGACATAGACTTTCTCAATTGATTCGTTTAAGGCATCATGTTCAACATCGCAGTTGTGGTGTCCTATAGCTGCGTCTACGAATAGTCCCCTAAAATAGTCTCTCAAAGCGTCAAGTATCCCGTCTGCATATTATAGAATTTCACCTTTACTATTTCTCACGTTGACAAATTCTGTACTTTTATTTACCTTCATTTTTTTTATAAAGCTTGCCGCTTTCTTTTCTTGCTTCTTTCTTTCTTGTTTCCTTCAAAGTCGTTTTGTATTTTCTTCTCTTCTTTACTTTCCTTATTAAGTCATTTGAGTACCCGCTTTTTGTAACTTTAAATATTTTTACGTATATTTCATTCCTCATTGCTAAGATTAGCGATGTTCAAAATTGTCCTGTACTCTTTTTTCTTTGCTATTTTGGCACCCTTAATTACATTATTAGACCATGCATCACCAGGCATTCTTCCTACTACCGTGGTACCAAACACTTCAATCGCACATCTAACAATGATATCCCGGAACTTAGTCAATGCGCCCTCTATATGCTTGTTTCTTATAAGTGCCTCCCAAGTTGCCTTTTCTATGCGTTCATTTATCTTCTTTTGAAAATTTATTCGTACTTCCGATTTTATCAGGTATGTAATTAATAATTTATTGTTAGATACTATGTAGATTATTTCTTTTGAATATTAATTAGAAAAAAAACTACCCATCGGGTACAAAATTTGGCGACGTGTTCACCATATCGTTATGACATCTTAAAAACAACTTTACGACATCCTATGCCCATGTCGTTCAAATGTCTTTGCGATATCGGCAATACGTCTAATGATCTGATTATGTATTTACGATATCGTAACAACACGGTAATGACATGGACATATGATGTAGTAAAGTTATCGTAAAGATGTCGTAATGATGTCCTAAATAAGTCGCCAATTTTTTTACCCACTGGGCTGGTTCTCTTTTTTTCTCTACCCCGGACCTAAGATTATTTAGGAGACGAGAAGGTTATGATCAGTATTGCATTCAGAACCTCTCATACACCTTGTATCTTTGACTATTTCTCTTAGTCCTTCATCCACAACAACAAAGTCTAATATACAGCAGCTATTTCCCTTAGATCTAATACACAGGCCCTTTCCTGAGCATAATACAACTAATTTCTCTCCGTTATACTTTGGATGACTACCCATCTTTATGTATCTCCTAGCAGATTTATTCTTTCACCACCCAGTGAGAAAAAATTTGGCGACGTCTTTACGATATCGTAAATACGTCGTATAATCGAACGACGTCTTTACGACATCGCAAATACACCTGAACGACATGGACATAGGATGTCGTAAAGTTGTCATAAAGATGACGTAACGATATCGTAAAGACGTTGCCAAATTTTTTGCCCACTGGGCATGATCGCAAATACTTATTGTGTCATTTAAATTGTCCCCCAGCAAAGAAAAACAGATTCAAACGAAATAAATGTAATTTCAATCTGGAATTCCTTTCGTATCTGGTTTTTGAACCCCCTTTTTTAGATTTGAATGAAATAGGATGATATAAAATTAGAATTCCTTTCTGTTCGTGATATAGAACTGAATTTTTAAGTTAGAATAAAACTTAGGCATATTGAAATGAATTGAATTCCATGCAGGCAGAGAATACTAAATGTGGAATTTAAGTAGATTTTAATTATTGGGATTAAAATATAAGTTAATAATTATAGCGGTCCTCACTATATGTTGTAATACTGTTTTAAATTTAATTTGTGTTCAGATTTAGTGCTCGGTGCAGGCTTGATGTCTGTGATCAGCAGCACAGCTTGCCTCGCTTCTTTTTCACCGTTTTCTGGAATCCTGACCCAAGTATATTTTATAGGTTTTTTTCTACCTATTAGCCGTATCATATAAAATGTAGTGCACAATCAGCACTAAAGTGTAAGTAACAATTGTTAGCTACAAAACAATACTTATCACTTTTCTGTCAATCTTTCCGAATTCATGCCACCGGTCGGAATCCGTAATGGCGTGTTGAGTAAAAAATACTACTGAACTAAAAAAATATTATAACACACTTAATACTATCATGTAAGCTCCAATTAATTATCAGCTAACAGACAGACGATACATTGTATTTTTTTGGTTCTCTGATATTAATGAACACAGACACTGGCTGTTATTTTCAATTTAGGATTACCAATTTAAAAAATAAACTTCAAATTCAAAAAAAAATTACACAATTCTATTTCTGAAAGACGTAACCCAAAAAACAACAATCTTACCAAACATAAACTAAAAAAAAAGACGCGAATGATTAAAACGGATCTGACCAGGCATTTCTTCTAATAATTACATTCGGGATTCAACGTAATTCCGACCTACCAAAACACTCACGAATCTGGAAAGTTCCACAAACTAGAAGGCGTCTTTTACTTCTCTCGGATCACTTTCAACTGGGACGTAGCACGATATGATAAATAATCTTCTGATTCCTACTTTCATTTTAGCCAAAATCAGTGTAGGAGATACGATATCATAATCTCCGAGATGCTGCTTCGCTTTTTAATTCATAATCAGACCTACTCCGTACTTACGATGTAATTCACTATCTACTCCGGACCATATTTTATATCCGCCTTTCAAAACCCCGTTTTCTATGTCTCTACTTTCGAATTCCTTTTTCTTCACTTCAGGCACATATCAAATATCTAGTTACCTTACGTGCATAGTTTCTCTTAATTCTTTTACCTTCAGATCATTCAACATTGACCTTTACATTTACTAGGAGCATGCCTTTTGTCAATTGAAGTTCCAGTCCTTCTCGAGGCTATTTTATTTTTTATATTATTCATTGTTTCAATCAGACGCCGAACTACCAACTTTATGCTATAAGTTTATTTTGCGAGTCGAAATAATTTCCAAGTTAAGTAGTGATTCGACATATGGTGGAGAGTTTAATTATAATATCCGCCCCACCAAACTCCAGTTAATGATGGGGGGGGGGGACCTGGAGAGAGTCGTCTTCGGTTTGTGTTTTTATGCTGAGGTTACCAGCCTTCAACAGCGTTGTATACCATGGGAGTTCATGTCTTCCCATCTGTTAACACATACATATGGGGCAAAATTTCTCAAGTGTACCCACCTCAAAAATGAAAGTTGTCCAATCGGGCTAAAAATTGGTCCATTCGTAGTCCTATTAGATAGTACTCCTCACACGAAAAATTAATTAATTTTGATCATTATTTATCGAAGTGGAGGGGGTAAAATTTTTGGTTTTTTTAAGCAAAGCCTTAGTTTCAAACATTTGTAACTTTTTTCCTATTGCCTTAAATAAAATTTATAAAATAATTTATCAAATGTTTTTGATAGATTTTTTCACAAGATTGCTGGTGGTTAAAAATATGTTTGAAAAAAGTCAAAATTTGACCCTAATTTTTGAAAATCAAAAATAAATTTGACTTTTTTCAAATTTCGACACTTT
>JAAAKG020142602.1:0-11567 GCA_010014905.2 Druon quercuslanigerum
CAAAATTTCAATTTATCGATTATATATATATATATATATATATATGCACTATATAGTGTCTTTTGCCAAATTCAAATTCACGCACATAATTAAGAATTTTAGTTTCAGTTGCAGGGCAGAGAAAAAGAATGTCAATTTTTCGTGCATAATAAAACTGAAAAAAAATTAAGATTTACTAATGTAAAATTGTTTTATTATTTAACGAAAGCTATAGACATATTTAGCAGAATTAAAATTTATATTTGACATGAGTAAAAGTAACTTTATTTCTAAATATGAAACAGATGCTGTATTTTTGCAATAAGAGGTGATAAATTACCATTTTTCAAAATATTTCATTGCATTATTTTAATTAAAATAATGATTTTAAAAACCAAAGCTTACTTAAAACGATCAATTTAGAACAAAAATTAATTAATTTAAAAAAAAAATGAATTTTCAAAAAAATAGTTATATTTTTAAGCAAAGTAATTGATTTTTATCCAAAATGATGAACCTTCAACGAAAAAAAATAAGTTTTTAAACCAATAGTTGAATTTCTCCAAATTCTTCTTGCTTGACAATTCATCTTTTTGTTTAAAAATTGAACTACCTGAATGAAGTTTGAAGCCCTGTGTTAAAAATTCTTTTTTTTTTCGTTCAAGATTTACCATTTTAGATTAAAATTTATCTCTTTGTCTAAAAATATAATTATTTTGTTAAAAATTACTTTTTTTAAATAAAAATTAGTTTTTAAATGAAAGTCTAACTATTATAGTCGAAGATTAATTATTTTAATTGAAAATTAATAGAGGGGTTATTCATGTATAAAATCATTTAAATCTTCCAATCCCTAATTTGAACAATTTGCGACGTCCTCGGCGAGATTTTAAAACTTTTTTTGAGTCGATTAATTTTGGGACCCTCAGAATCTTGATCTGATTTTCGGCATTCATTTCTTTGATGGAAAATTAAACTATTTTGTTGAAAATTCACTTTTTTGTTGAAAATTCACTTTTTTGTTGAAAATTCACTTTTTTGTTCAAAATTCATTTTTGTCAAATCAAAATCTTGCTATTACAATTTTCGTTTAAAATGCAACTATTTGGTTGAGTATAGATCTTTTGTAGTTAAAAATATGGCTATTTATTAAAATATTCAAATAGTTTGTGGAAAATTCATCGTTTTCCAAAAACGCTAACTTTAAAAATGTACAAAAATTAATTTTGATTCCGCAAAAAATGATCATTTTGATCTGAAGTTGATAATAATCAAAATGATGTATAGACAACCTTTTACATTCTTAAATTCCTTGTTTTAAAAGAGAATGATTAATAAAGGATCCTAATGGGATTGTAGGCAATTTATATAAAAATGAAAGACACGTTATAGTCAATTTTAATTATGAAGGTATTTCAAAAGAATTCAACTATTTAGTTCAAAAAATATATTTTTTTAATTAAAATTGCAACTATTTATTGGTATTTCTAATATTTGTGGAAAACTTAGCGTATTCTGAAATCGCTAAATTGGAATTTTTTTAAATTAACTTTGAATCAGCAAAAGGTGATCATTTTGATCTGCAGTTGATAATAATCAAAATGATATACAAGGAACCTTTCTGATTGTTAAATCCCTTGTTTTAAAAGTTACTAAGTAAGTGAGCAATTATATTTTTGAAAAAGGATATTTTTTAGTTGAAAATGAAACCATTTAATAAAATTTCAAATATTTTGTGGAAAATTCAATGTTTTCCAAAAACGCTAACTTTAAAAAAGTAAAAAAATTAATTTTGAATCCGCGAAAAGTGATCATTTTGATCTGAAGTTGATAATAATCAAAATGATATGCAAAGAAATTTTAAGATGGTTAAATTCCTTTTTTTTAAGTAAATGATTTATTAGGGATCTTTCTGTTATTGAAGTTAATTTATATAAAAATGAAAGACACTTTATAGTGAATTTTTATTATGAAGGCATTTCCAATGAATGCAATTGTTTCATTGAAAGTAAATCTTTTTTATTTTTCAATTGCAACTACTTATTAAGATCTTAAATATATGCTTTGGAAATTTAGCGTTTTTCGAAAACGCTAAATTAAATAAAGTAAATAATAATTATAATTATTTACATTGTTAAATTCCTTGTTCAAAATTAGAATGATTAATGAAAAATCTTATTAGGATTGAAGTTAATATAAATAAAAATGAAAGAAACTGTATAGAAAATTTTAATTTTGAAGGTATATTCAATGAATGCAACTATTTGTTAGAAAATAGAATTTTTTTAGTTAAAATTGCAACTATTTATTAAATTTTCAAATATTTTGTGGAAAATTCAGCGTTCTTTAAAAACGCTAAATTTAAAATTTTGAAAATTTATTTTAAGCCAGAAAAGGTGATCATTTTGATCTGTAGTTGATAATAATCAAAATGATATACAAGGAACCTTTCAGATTGTTAAATTCCTTGTTTTAAAAGTAAGTAAGTAGGCAACTATATTTTTGAAAATAGATATTTTTTAGTCGAAAATGGAACCATTTATTGAAATCTCAAATGTTTTGTGAAAAATGCAGCCTTTTCTAAAAACGTTTAATTGAAATTTTTTAAATTATTTTTGAATCCGCAAAAGTTCATCATTTTGATCTGAAGTTGATAATAATCAGAATGATATAGAAAGAACCTTTTAGATTGTTAAATTCCTTGCTTCAAAAGTAAATGATTTATGAGAGATTTTAATAGTATTCAAGGTAGTTTATTAAAAAATGAAAGACACTTTATAGTGAATTTTCATGATGAAGGTATTTCCAATGAATGCATAATATTTGGACGCCTGGGTAGGGCACACCGGGCATACGGTAATCTCGATAACGGTACCACCCAAGGTATGCGTGAAAAAAGAGAATTTTCGAAGAGTTGGGTCAGAACTGAATACTTGTTCTGAACGACCTCACAGAAATTTTATAAAAATTTCGCTTAGCGGTATCTTTAACCAGCTGACATGTAAAGAGTTGTTTTTACTATGCCTTGTGGTTACGACTACTCGTGAACCTTCGTAATATAATTAAAGGTAGAAAAACATTGCAGCACAGATATGAATTTACTGTTATCTCAAGATAGCTGCTGACCTTATACTTAAATGCGAAAAAATTCGACTAAAATTTTTTAAGTATCATAATAAAAATTAATTTCTTCAAGAAAAATAGAGAATGAGGATCAATGGACAATAGATGCGTTTCCGGTGAGAATCATAAAATAAATTTCTGTGACAATAAAACCGACAAAAGATTAAGAACTCATCTAGTTTGTTAAAAATTCGACTTTTGTAGAAGAAAATTAATCTTCTTTGATTGAAATTGATCTTTTTGCTTAAAAATTCAACCTGGTTGAAAGTCGAACTCTTTTTTTGAAAATTAAATTTATTAATTGACTAGTTAAATATTTCAGTTAGAGTTACATAATTTTAATTTAAAATTCAATTCTTTCGGTCGAAATTTAATTATTTTTTGAAAATTCTTTTCTTAAACAATCTTTTTAACTGAAATATAATAACTTTTTGTTAAAAATTCATATTGTTTAGTTAAAAAATTTAAATATTTTGTATAAAAGTCGCTTCATTTGGTAAAAATATAATCTTTTTTTACTTCAAAATGCGGCTGTTTAAAAAATATTCTTTTTTCGTAAAAGAATTCAACTTTTCCTAAAAACTTTATTGTTAGCTGAAATATCATGCATTTTGTTAAAAATTAGTTTTTTTGTGAGAAATTTATATTTTTGTTTAAAAATTTAACAATTTAAGTTCAAGATTAAAAAGTAATTTTTTTGTAAAAGGTTTGTCATTTTTATGGAAAATTCCTTTTTTTGGTTCAAAATTGAACTATTTTCTTGAAAATTCTTTTTTTATTTAATTTTTATAACTGAGAGTTTGATAAACTTTTTTTTGAAAATTCATATTTTTGGGATAAAAAATGTAACTATATTGAACTATTTTATTGATAATTCGTCTATTTTGGTTGAAAATAAATTTTTAAATAAAATTGTATCTATTTTAGTATTATATTCGTGTTTTTTGTTAAAAATTCACCTCTCTTGGCTAAAAATACATTTTCTAGATGAAAAATTTACTATTTATTTTTTGTTTGAAAATTGATATTTTTCAGTGAAAATTCAGGTTTTTTGTTAAAAATTTATTTTTTTGCTGCAAAATTAATAATTTTTTTTACAAGCTTATTTCTTTGGTTTCAAATGTAAGTTTTTTGTTGAAAATTATTTTATTTTTATTTAAAAATTAATTTTTTCAATTAAAAATTTATTTTTATTTTATTAAAAATTTATGTTTTTTGTTGAAAATTCGTCTATTTTGGTTGAAAATCAAATTTTAAGTAAAAGTTTATCTATTTTAGTAGTAAAATCGTGTTTTTTGTTAAAAATTCACCTATCTTGGCTAAAAATAAATTTTCTAGATGAAAAGTTGACTATTTATTTTTTGGTTGATAATTGATCGTTTTCAGTGGAAAATTCAGGTTTTTTGTTAAAAATTTATCTTTTGTTGAAAAATTAATAATTTTTAATTGAAGTTTATTTCTTTAGTTCCAAATGTAACTATATTATTAAAAAATATTTTATTTTAATTTAAAAATTAATTTTTTGAATTGAAAATTTTTTTTTATTTAATCAAAAAGTCATATTTTTTGTTGAAAAATTCGTCTTTTTGATAAAAATTTATTCTTCTTATTGAAAATTTATCTTTTTAATTACAAATTTAACTGTTGGTTAACATTTTCTCTCTCTCTCTCTCTCTCTCTCTCTTTGCTGAAAAGTCTTTCTTGTTTCAAAATTCAACTCTCGTTGAAAATTCGTTTTTTTAATTGCACTGCTTTTTATTTTAAATTAAAATCTTTTTTGTAGAAAATATCAACTATTTGGATCAAAATTCAACTATTCGTTTTAAATTTACTTTTTTGTTGAATATTCATATTTTCCTGTTAAAAAATTAATTTTTATTGCTCAAAATTCATCAAAAATCTTTAATAATTTTGGTTCAACAATCATTTCTTCCGGTTCAAAATGTATTTATTTTCTTTGTTTTTTTTTTTAAATAATTTTTTAAATAAAAATTTATCTTTATTTAGTTAAAAGTTTATCTTTTTAAAATAAAATTGATCTTGTCGCTTGAAAATTCAACCTCATTGATATTTCCACCAAAAAAGATTTTAATTTTAAATAAAAAATAATATAATTCAAGCAAATAGTTGAAAGATAAATGCGTGATGAAAAATGTGATATTTTATATCTTAGCCACAAAAATTTATATTTAAAATAAAAAACGGTTGATTTCAACTGAATAATTAAATTTTTAACTCAGGAAAATAATGTTTTAACAAAATAGTTAAATTTTAAGCAAAGAAAGATACATTTTTAATCAAAAAAGGAATTGCTCAATTATTTGTGAACAAAATTATTATTCAAACAATCAAAAATTTTTTCAAATATTAAAATTTTCAATTGAACAGATGAATTTCCAACTAAAATGATAAATTTTTAACTGGATTAGTTCAATTTTCAGTTTGAAAATTTATTTAAACAAAAACGAATACTCAACTCTAGACATTTTTTTCTAAAACTTCCCTAGTGCCAAAAAGGAATGTTTTAGAAAATTTTGAATCCCAGGATGGTAGAAAAATTCCAATTATGCTACATGTCATATAAATTTCTATGGCTCTGAAAATTATATTTTTACCATTAAAAACTATTTTGTAGATTTACGTGCTTTAAGTATTCGTCAAAATTTAAAAACTTTATTAAAAATTGTAGGTAGTACTATATTAAATAAAAAATACGAAATCTGTATAAAAACATTGCATAGCATTTTGATCCAATTTCAAGATCAAAGTGATCAACTGGTGTTTTCTTTGGTTTAAAGCCGAAAGCAATAAAAATTAATTATAAATATTTTTTTGTTTACAGAGCGACTATTTTCTTCCGCCGAGATCAGCATGGTCGAGAGTGCCTCCACAGACTTCAAAAAAGAAGAAAAACAATTCATCATGGAAAGTTGGAAACACTATGCTAATCATAATAGGCATGCTAGTTTTTACTGCCGTTTTAGCAATAGGAGGTCTAGCTCTGTGGATGGGAGGTTCGTTAAGAAAAACTTAAATCAAATATTTCCGAAAAATTAAATTTTGTCTTTCATTCACTATTCTACTTTATATTCTTGTTTCAGCTTTCAGGACAGATTCAAAAACTGGTGAGTCTTATTATCAAAATCCTCACTCAACAAAATATCCCTTCCAATCCCAAAAACTAAATAGCAAAATTATATTTTTCAGCCATTATAGGTTTTACCTGCAGCTTCAGGGTAGTCAAAGGGGAAAAATATAACCCTATGTTAAAGCTTAATACTAGTATGGTATTCAGAGATAAAGAGCGTAAATATAAAAATATTGTGAGTCGAAACTATTCTAAATTCTCCATATTCAAGAAAACACAAGAATCTAATTTAAATTTTTTATTGCAGGTTGAAAATCTTTTTAGAACTAGTGTTATAGGACCTTCCTATAAACACTCAGTGATTGACAAATTCGAAAATGGAACTTTGAAAGTCTTTTTCAGACTATATCTAGACAGGAGGAAGATTCCAAGAACAATTACAAACATAGAAGAAACGGTAGAAGAAATCATAATTAAAGAGACTTACTCAATAACATCTCTTTTCAAAGACATGGAACTTGATTTGACGAGTGTCACAGTAAAAAGTAATTATCCATTTACAATTTTTCAAAACTTCAAAATCAAAGATAATTAATGTCTTATTATTTTTAGGGATAAATCCAGATGCAAATTCCAGTCAAAAATCAAGTCCGGTAAGTCAACAGCGGAATGCGATGATAACCAAAAACGGAATTTTGAGACCAGGCAAAAACAGTTCACTTCTCACGAACACAAAACCTAAACGACCAACCAAAATGGAACCCAACGAGCCAGAAATTGATTTTAATAATGTTCCGACTATTCAAGGAACCTACAAAGCAACCAAACTTATTCCCTCTCCAAATGCTACAACGATGAAAACAAATACCAATGATTTGAAGGAAAGTTCCAGCTCTCCTAAAATCGAGGAAACCACAAAAATGTTGCCAACAACCATAGCAGACACATCGACAGAAGCAGCAAATCAAAAAACAAGTACAGTGACTCCTAAAACTGAATCTAAGAGAACAACAGTTCCAAGTCCTTCAACAACCGACCATAAATTAGAAGTTCACAAAGATTTTATAAAACCAGATTTTGAAACCTCGCCCTGGAAACCTATTATTCCAACATTCATCAATACTGATTTAAAGACCTTGCCTGAAAGAATACATCCCCCACTAACATCTCAATTCGATCTTGAGCCAACCAGGATGACGAATCAATTTAATGAAAACCTGAGGGATAAGGAATTAATTCGAGACGAAGAATTAATTTTAGGCACTCCAATTTCTGAAGTTAAACCACCCGATTTCTTCTTAAATAATAATCAATCACAAGTCAACAGACCTAATGAGGATCCTCCTGGAATGAGTACTTTTGATATAGAGGAAACGGACTTTCCCCATGATAGAATTGTTCCTCAAGAAATGGTGAATTTCAGAGTGAACGGTAAATTCAAAAACAAACTACCAGCCTTTCAAGAAAATGCTACAGAGAAAGAATACTCAAATCCAGATATTGAAGTTTCTGGACATGTCCCCCCGGACACTTACGAAATTCGTCTGAAAACATCTTCAGATTCTGTGAAGAATATTGAAAAGAGCCAAATGAATGTGACTCGTCCTCAGGAAAATTCTGGAATTTCTTCAGATTTTATGGATAAAAAGCCAGTTAGTAGATTGGATGATGCGAGCTATTTGGTAGCGAAGCCTACAACTGATTCTGATTTTGAAACTTCCCCCTTGCCAATTTTGCTGATTGGAGACTCTGATGAAAAACCAATTCCCGATGTGAAGGATTTGCCTATCAGAATTTCAGGCGTTGGGGTTGCAGAACCTGTTTCTGAATTTGAAATTGATCTTGAATCGAGGAATAGATTTTCAGATGTATCAGCGATTAGTGATGATGAGGATTCGACGGAAAAAAGAGTGGATCAGGTTCTCCAACAACCGATTTATACTAGTTATAGAACTCCGGATTTAAATGGTGGGGCTAGACCCAGTTTGGTTGAAAATCCTGGGATCTTGAAACCCTTTAGACACACGATTCCTGTTGATAAAATCACTTCTGCGTTGGATGCTGATACCATAAAAGAAGCTGAAAGTGTTGAGAATAGAACTCGAATTGATATAAAAGAGAGTGAAAGTGAGATCAACGAAGATGTAAGTGCAATAAAAGAAACTGAAAGTGAGATTAAGGAAAGTGGAACTGAGATTAAAGAGATTAAAAGTCATCAAGCTGGGGTTGCTTCTATAGCTTCTATTGAATTTGAACCATCTGATAATAAAAATATGGAGACCAAGCATATCCTTATTGCCAACCCCCCTGAGCCGCAAATTAAAAAGCAAAATCATACTGCGAGTGAACCTTTGCCGAATATGGAAAGAATTGTTGAGATTGAGACTGTTGTTCAAGGAACTGACCCTGATAGTCTTTTTAGAGTAAACTTACCCACTAAGGATTCCAAGATTGAGTTGACTGAACTTCCAGTCTCAAAAATACCATCAATTTCAGAAATACCAACAGTTTCAGAAAAGCCTTCAAATGCTGATTCATTAAGAACTAATGCAGATGAACCAAAGTCTGGATTAGAACCTTCGACTGCCACAGAATCAACAACAACTAAAATCACAACTTCAAGGAATACGACCTTCGTAGAGATCGACACATTTAAACACGTTCCAGGGGAAAGTTCTTTTCAAGGTCAAGGTGAAGTAGAAGTCGGGACACTAGAAGAAGAACCTTCTTTGTGGTTTGCAGAAAAAGAAACATCATCTTCAACACCAGAAAAAGAGAAGAAAACTTATAATGACACTTTGAGAGCTAATGTTGTCATAAATTTAGTAACTTTAGCACCAGCTAAAAGCAACACTGGCATCAGACCCATTCGACCTAGACCTAAAAATGACAAGGAAAAATCTACTAGGCTATTAGACAAAACTACAACTTCGAGTCAAAAGCCTGTTGATCTGGATGAAGCCACTTTACTAGATAGGCTCTTTAATTTACAATCAGATCAAGAAATCAAAAGAGAGTTTGTCAATCTTGAAAATGGGGCGGTAATAGAAAAACCAGTAAAACAGGAAAATGGTAGCGTGGAGCAGATTATTGAAGTTGTTACTTCAATCAGTACGAAAGTATCATCTAGTATTCAAAACAGTCCTGCTTTGAAGCTTGTTGTTTCGAATTCTTCAAAGCCAGAATCTGGAGAAACTAGAGCTTTTAGAGATAAAGACAAATTAAAGGAAGAAACCATTTCTTGGCCTGATGACTCTCCTCAATTAAAAGCCATGCAGACCTCGGATAGGAAAACTTCTGCTGCAGAGGAAAATAAACTTCTGCTAGATCAGTTGAAGAAATTTGCTGATGTGAGGACCGAAAATGATGCAATTACTTCAAAACCAAGTAACAAATTCCAACAGGAAAGTACTCTGAATTCCAATCAAGATAATTTGAAGTCTCAGACTTACCAGGTGCATCCAAATGTGGACGATTTGAAGAAAATCGCTGCTGTTACTGCCGGAAATGAAACTATTTTGAAGAATTCTTCTTTACCGTTTTCTTTCAGTAGGGATGGAGTTGAGATTCTGACAAAAGTTTTGACGAAAGTAGAAGATCGAACTGATAAAAAGATAGCTACAACGGAAGAGAATGCTCTACAAAGCACCGGTAAGTCTTCTCCAGGAATGCTCTTGAAAAATTGTCCAAAACGATTTCCTTTATTAGTAGCAACCGGTTTGAAAACCCACTTTCATAGTCTATAATTATACTCGTACTACCGCTATATTATTTTTGCACTGAACTTCTTATACTGTGGGAAATGCAGGAGCAAACAATGTTACGACTTTTCAAATCAAAGGCGTGGTTCAACATTATTGTCTGGCACACTTTTGTTAACAAAAATGACCAAGCACTCTTTAGGTGACTCATTATATAAAAAAATAGAAAATTTAAAAAAAAATTGTTTGGTTTGCAGAAAAATGTACAGGATTTCGATGCAGTGATGGGAAATGTTTGCCATTTGGAGCTCGTTGTAACATGTTAGGAGAGTGTCCAAATTCAGAAGACGAGGCTAATTGCACTTGTGCAGATTTTTTGAAGGCCCAACTTCTCCATCAAAAAATTTGTGATGGTGTCGCCGACTGCTGGGATTACTCTGATGAAAATAACTGTGGTAAAATTCAAATTGAATGAAAATGCAAATAACAGACTTCACAGCCCAAAATTATCTAAAACAGGGGAAACAGGGTGTTTTTCAAGAAAATTAATGTAGCTACTATATTTCTCAGATTTCAAGTCTAATTGTTTAAAAAAATTACATTTTTAAACCCGAATAGATAAATTTTAAACAAAAAAGTTAATTTTTATTCAAGAGAGATGAATTCTCAACTAAACAGTTGAATTTATTTCGTAGAAAAATTTCTTGTAACCAAACAGTTGCACTCAAAACCAAATAGTTGAACTTTCAATTAAACAAGTCAAATTTTTAACAAAAGAGTTCAATTTTCAATGGAGAAAGATTTTTCAATCAAGAATGAAAAATTCAACTAAATTTTTGAATTTGCAAGCGAAAAGTATGAAATTTCTAAAGAAAAATGTCGAAATTTCAATCCTCTGAATATTAATTTTCAAGAACAATGTTAACTTTTAAACGATAAAGTTATATTTGCTAAAAAGGTCATGAATTTTCAAGAAAAAATACGACTTTCTACAAAACAGTTTAATTTTCAACCCAAAAATATGAATTTTTCAACAAACAGGTTCATTCTGGACTAAGTAGTTCGATTTTTAACAACATAGTTTTTTTTTTTTAAAACTGTTGAAATTCCAAGCTAAAAAGACGAATTTTCAAAAAAAGTTAAATTTTTATTTCGAAGATACAAATTTTCAACCGAAAAGTAAATTTTCAACTAAATAAATGAGTTTTTAACCAAATAATTGACTTTTCAACAAAAAAAAAGATATTTAAGAAAATAAATTAATTTTCAAGCAGAAAATATGAAATTTGAACCAAAAAATAAGTTCATTGCCAAAGTAGTTGAATTTGATAAATAACGTTTTTAAAAAGAAAAGGTAGATTTTCAATCAAAAATGAAATAGTTAAATTTTCAGTGAACAAAATTATTTTTTAAAATTTTAAACAAGTAAATAAATCTTCTTATTTTCCGAAAAAATTTACGAAAAAAACAGTTGCAATTAACTGAAAAAAAACGATTTTTTGATCTAAAAGGTACATTTTCAACCAAAATAGAATAGTTAAATTTTCAGTAAAAATATTAATTGAAATAAGAAATTTCAACCAAATTGAGCAGGCCAAGAAATAAATAATAATATCATGTATAATTATTAATTAAGAATAATAATAATAGAATTAATAATATTAATAATATCAAAA
>JAAAKG020142603.1:0-11566 GCA_010014905.2 Druon quercuslanigerum
CTGTTTATTATGTAAGTGGTATGGAATGGAAGTCATGTAAACCCTTAGGGGACACATTATGAATAAAGAAGAAGTACATTAACAGAATGAGGGCCTTACGGTCCCTATGGGATACTATGGGTATTTTTTGTGACGGTCATTGTGTACTTTTTTCACGCTCAAAGGGTAACAAATTCAGGATAAATGGGAAAGTTTTCAAGACAATTCACGTTAATTTAAAAATAATTCAAATGAATTGGAAAAATTTTTAAAAATAATAAAATAATTTCATTGATTTTAGCGAAATTGGAATGAATGCACAGGAATTTAAGGTAAAAAATTCAAATCAATTAAAATGAGCTTAAAAAAATGCAAAAGAACTTAAAAGAATTGAATGAAATGCCTAATAATTCAAGATAAGGTTAAAAAATTCAGGATTAATGAAAGAAAAACTGTTAAAAATGGTTTAAATCTCATAAATTAAGTAGAGTTGACTAAATTTAGAAGAATTTAACTGAATAAAAAAGTTCAAGAGAATGTCAAAGAATTGGAAGAATGCAGGATACATTATTAAGAATTCAGAACGAATAAAAAAAAACAATTTCAAATCTCTTCAAATCTTTGACACCCAAACAAATGATATTATGAAATTATTTTTGAAACCGAAAAAATTCATTGGTTTCCGAAAAATTTGAATGAATCTAGAGGAATCTGAGGGAAACGAAAAGAAGGCAATGAAATTCATAAAAAATGAAACTAAATATAAGAAACAATACATTGAAATAAAAAAATTTACAAATATAAATAATGCATTGAATTGAGTAAGTTTAAAATGAGTTTAGAAAAATAAAAGAAAAATTAAAGGAATTTGATGAAATGGCTAAAAATTTAAGGTGAGGTTTAAAAACTTCGAAATAAAGAAAACAAAAACTTTCTTAAATCCATTCAATTGAGTAAAATGTAGTGAATTTAAAAGAATTTGAAAGGTTCTAAAAGAATTCAGGATAAATTAATAAGGATTCAGGGCGAGTTCCAAATGAATTGCAAAAAATATTTGAAATTCACTTGAAATCTTTAAAACCCTACGAAATTGATTGAATCTCACGAAAGTGCCTTGAAATCTTTTAAAATACCCTAGAATAATTGAAAATCTTTGAAATCCCATCAAAACATTGAAACAAATAAAGAATTTCTGAGAATCTTTTAAAATTTTGTAAAATATTTCAAATCCTTTGATTTCTTTTGAAGTCCCTTTAAACGTGGAAACACCTGAAAATCTTTTACAAGCCCCCAAAATATTGCAATCTTTTGAAATTCCATTAAATTACTGAAATCAATTAAAAAATAGTTGTAAAGTTTTGAAATTACATAAAATACTTACAATATTTTAAAATCATTAAGAAATGTTGAAGCTCTTGAAAATACCAAGGTATTTGCAAAATTACCTGGAAATATTTAAAATCCGTTGATCATTCTATCAACTGATTCTCAGGATCACTTCAATAAAATTTGTAAATTTTTTTTTTTTAAATACATTGAATTAAGCACACTCAGAGGAATTCGAGTGAATTTCTTTAAATCCCTTAGAAGCCTTCGAAATTTTGTGAAACTCTATGAAATGTGGCGAAATCTTTCAAAATATCTTAAAATCTTATAGGTCCCATTATATATTTCCATACATTCCGAAATTCTAGAAAATTCTTTATCCTAAAATATTTGAAATGCTTCGAAATCCCTTCGAATTAATGAAATTAATATTAAAAAATTCCTTGGAATCTTTTAAGAATCTCTCAAATATTTCAATTTCTTCGAAATATTTTAATAATTTCACTTCTTTCAGAAATTCCCTGATTTTTCAGGATGGCAATTCGTCGAACTATTTCAAATTCCCGGTCAAGTTTTTCAATTTTTCCGGTAAACTAAAAATAAAATATTCATATAAAATAAATTAATTTAGAAACAAAAAGATGAATTTTTAAACAAGATTAATTTTTTTAATTCAACTATTTTGAAGTTTTAATTGAAGAAGACAAATTTTCAACCAAACACTTGAAATTTGAACAAAAAATAATTATTTTAAACCAAACATAAGATTTTTATATATGTTTTTTATGAGTTTTTTATATGAATATTGAACTGAAATAGTTGAATTTTCAAACAAAAACATTCATTTTTACTAAAAAAGGTAAATATCAACCAAAATCTAAATAATTAAATTTTTAGATTAAAAAAATGAATTTTTATGCAAGCAGATTAATAAGTTGAATTTTCGGTTAAAAAAATTATTTAAAAAAATTAACTTGCAAAAAAATAGTTATATTTTCACACAAGGTGATGAATTTTTTAATAGAATTGTAAATATTTAACTAGAAAAGTTGAATTACAATTAAAATTGAATTATTTTACCAAAAAAGCTAATTTTCAGCCAAGGAGATTAATTTCGACAAAAAAACACGAATTTTCAACTAAAAAAAGATTATTTTTCGACCAAAAATTGAATAATTAAATTTTTAGTCAAAAAATGATCATTCGACCAGAGCTGAATTTTTAACTAAAAGTATAAAATATTCAACTGTCATAATAGTTACATTTTCAGATTAAAGTAGTCCAGCTACTCGGAAAATATGTCAAAGCTATGTCCATTACTTTTTTCTGAAATTTGGAATTAAATACAAAATTTGTCAAGGATATCAATCAATGAGTTAAATATCACATTTTTATGCCGATCAATATCAATTAAATATTTTTTTAAATAATTATGCAAATCCTTCTTCACGCTCGGCAGTTGCCTACATTTTGTTAAAACTAAGCTCAAATGCCCTGGAAGCAAGTATAAATGAGCAGGAATTCAAATTGTACATGATATTTTCTGTCTCCAAAAAAGTTTTCCTAACAATATTCAACGTGTTTTAAAGCCAAAATTAACCATTTTTTGGGCCCGCGAAAGGCCTCTTCATAGGATCCCATGTTTTAGACACGAATTTAAACAGTGATAATTCGATTTTAACCTGGAAAGGATCCCTAAAAAGGCATTATGTCAAAGAAGACATATTTCTCTGCAAGAAAAAACTCATTTGAATGATTTTTCGTCAGGCTGACCAAATAGCCGGACTACTTAAAAAAACAACCAAAAATCATTCAAAGGTAAAAAAGTTTTCAATCAAAAAGCACATTTTCAACCAAAGAAATAAATTTTTAATTAAAATGATGAATCTTAAACAAACAAAAAAATTTTATCGAAAGAAATTAAGTTTAAACTAAGTAATTTTATTTCCAACCTAAAAAAGGAATTTTCATTTAAAATGATAAATATTTAATTGAAATAATTGAATTTTTAACCGAAAAAAGAGTTTTTTAAAGATTTTTTTCAAAAAAAAATGATAATTTTCTACAAAAAAAACTTTTCTAACAAATTACGTGAATTTTTAACAAAATAGTTGAATTTCAAAAAAAAAATCATTAAAATGGTTGAATTTTGAAGTAGAAAAGAAAATTTTCTAACAAAAAATGGAATAGTTAAATTTTCGGTTTAAGAAATCAATTTTCAACCAAACTTAAGCATTTTCAACTATAAAGATTAATTTTCTTTAAAAAGGCGATTTTTACACTAAGCAAATAAATTTCCAAACAACTAGCTTACTTTTTAAATGTGAAATCTCAATTTTCGACTAGAGATGAATTTTAAATTAAAGTGTTAAATCTTCAACCAAAAAAAAAAAAATGATTTTTAAAAAACGAGTCTCACTTTTAACCAAAAAGTTGAATTTTTAACTAAAATAGGATGGGTTTGCAACAAACAATGCAAACAAAATATCTCGTATAATTCAGAAATGTTTCTTCTTTGAAATACTACTACTTCTACTCTAAAAACAGCTTGAATTACTTTCTTTATGTAAAATTTAGAAGAGATAACTTTCAAATTATAACGAATACCTTTATGTCAACAAAAATAAGTATTTTTGAACAATAATAAATTATAATTTATTTAGAGTAAACTGAGATAATCTGAAAAATCTAAAATCCATAAAACGTGAAATAGTGAAAAAAAATCCTTGACCTAATACACACATATTCCGTGCAACTGTAAAAAAAATATAAATAACTTTTCTAAATTGACAAAAATGATTAAAATAATGAAAACTTGAATTTTTTGCGATCAGAAGTACATTTCCGGGTTTTTTAAATCAAATTCCCAGCCATTCCCCGGTGAAGGCGCCAACCTGTTTTTTCTTTTTTTTTAAATACCTCCCTCTTGGAAGTTTTGTTCTTATTATACATTTCGCTACAAGTTACATTTTCGGATGCAAATAGGGACCATATAAACAAATATAGGTAGACCAAAAGTTGAAAATAGGACAATTTAGGGACCTGAACTGAATGCAGGGCACAATAGGTGATATAGGGGCCTGAGATCTGTGAGGGCTGAAATTATCTTAAAAGAAGTCTGATAATCTTTGAGGGTTTTTGTGTTAAACTTACGATAGTTTCGTCATAGTCGTCTGTCCTGGGATTAACGCAAACGATCATTCTGACTTGACCTTCCCCATCGAAGTAATTTTTAAACATATGAGTCACTTTCGAATCCCGATATGGTACTATTTTATTCGTACCATTCATTTGATTTTCCCGTAAAATTTCCATACAAGATCTCAGTGTCATGAGGGAATTGTTAATATTTCCTGAAAGAGAAAAGAGATTTTTTTATTTTGAAGATCAAAATGAGAACTTTGTTTGGTATCTTTATATCTACAGACCTGCTTCGCGCAATCGCTGTCCAGTATTTTTGGTACGATTTGTACGCTCACTTCCAGCCAAATCTACAAGTGAAAGTTGACTGATGCACACAACTCGCTTATCATGAATTACATGCTCGCCATCACAATCCAAAGGGGCCTAAGTAAGTCAATCTCGAAATTGAATTTAATCAAAATTGCTAAAAAAAATATTTAAATAGTTTTACCTGAACGAGTCTTATCGTGAAGACACTATGAGATCTGCTGGATTCTGCATTGAGAGCAGTGTGTGCAACTCGCCGTTTTCGTTGTCCTCGTTGAAAAACCTCAAAGGCTTCCTCAGTCGTTTTTACCTCAACTTCGGTAACGGAGTGGACGTACATATTTTTACTACCGTCCTCTCGAACAATCTTGCTTTGCAGGGTCCTGAAAATATTCCAAGAAATCTTTTTAGTTTAATCGAGATGGCTGCAAAACTTAATTCTCGAGATGCCATGATTTTTTCCCAACCAATTTTTTATTTTACTTGACCATTGATATTCAAAGAACAGCATTTTACTTTTGTAAGTTTTGTAACATATAATCTTTTGTAAACAGAATAAAACAATTTATGATCAAAATTGATAAATTTATTTGTTTATTTCTACCATAAAATAAAAAATTTTAATTCAAAAGGAGGAATTTTCAACGAGGCAGTGAAACGTTCGGTCAGAAAAGATGACTTTTTGAAAAAATACTTGAATTTTTAACAAAAGAATTTATCTTGGTACCGAATACTTGAATGCTCAACTTAAAAGGATGAGTTTCTAACTAAATTGTCGAATTTTTAAGAAAAAAGTTGCATTTTCCACCAAACAGTTAAATTTCGAAATAAGAATTCAATTTTCCACAAAATAGTTAAACTTTCAACCTAAATATATGAATTCTCCTAAAAAAATGTATTAATTGAAAGTTCCAGAAAAGATAAAACTTCTATCAAAAATAGAAAAATGAAATTTGCAGTAATAAAAAATTTGTTTTCAACAAAAAAAATCAACAAAATAATTCGAGTTTCAACGAAAGAGATAAATTTTTAACCCAGAAGTTTAATTTTGCAACAAAAAAAGGAAAAAAGTCCATCCAAATTGTTGAAGTTTCAAACCAAAAGACGAATTTTTTCTAAAACAGTTGAATTTTCGACAAAAATTTTAATTTGCAAATAAGCAGCCTCATTTCCATATGAAAAAGATGGTATGTCTACAAAAACAGAGGCATTTTCAAGCCAAATTTAAGAAATTTTCATACAAATAGTTTAATCTTTAACAAAATAATTGAACTTTGTGCCGATAGTATTTAGTACCCTGATTTTTATTTAGCTTTCCCTGACCAATAAAATTCTCTGACTTTTCCTTGAATTCCAGGTTTTTCCCGGACCTACGTCCAGCCTGTTTAATAAAGTAAAATAAATCTAACGCTTCTAATTTAAGTGACTTTTTTTACTTTGCTCGAACGTCCTCTTCATCAAGCAAATCGTAGACGCTGTTATTATATATCTCAACATATGTAACAAAGACGGAATAAACATTGTCCGGATCAACCTGGATTACTTGAGATTCATCCGCTGATCGTAGAATAGTTGGATTGCTATCGCTGTCGCTATCAACTTTACGCCTGAAAAATAAAAAAAAATAACTTTACAAAATGAAAATCATGTTTAGATTCTCAGAAGAAAGAAATTTCCTTTTATCCTATCTGAAAAAAGAGGTTTAGGTATATGCCTGGAAAATCTCACAATCATTTTTGTTGAAAACCTGATTGGCTTTGCATTATTTTGAAGAATTTTAATGTAAAAGCATCAAGTTTTGCCGGAAATTAACACTTATAAACAAAAAAAAACATCCACAAGATTGACTACTTTCAACAATTTTAGGATATATTATTTAACCTTTTACACTCAAAATTAATTTAAATAAAGATTTACAATTCAGTTTTACAATACAGTTTACAGTTTCTAAAATATTGAATTATCAATTTGAGAGTAAAAAGGCCAATTTCGTTGGAATTTTGAACTTTAATTAAAATTTTTAAATGTCAAAGAACATTTACAATTCTTTAACAAATTAAAGCTATGTTGTTGTGCTTCGCCTAAAATTTAAATTTTTACATAAAAATTGTTAGATTTTAATCATTAAATCCAAAGATTCTATTTAAAAGAATAAAAAATTACAAGCTTGAACAATTTCGAAATGTGATCATTTTTTTCGTCAGAAATTGAAATTTTGATTAAAAAATCATTAATTTTCACAGAAAATTCACCATTTTTTAGTTTAAATTGTCGTTTCACGTCGAAATTTAATATTTAAAATAAAAACAAAAAATAATGTGCATAAGATTTGCAATTTTTTAGCAATTTATGATTTTGCTGGTGTGGGAAATTAGTATTTTACATTTTTAAAAATATACATTTTAAAATTTTACATTTTTTAACCATTTTAGGATGCGTTATCGTTTTACCTCAAAAATTGGTAATTTTAACACAAATTGTGGAATGTTCTACCAAAATAGTTGAATTTTCAACCAGACAGATTCACTTTGGCACAAGACTGTGAAGTGCACCTTACAATTTTCACCTTTATTACCTAAAAAAAGGTAGTATCTGCGAAGAGATGAATTTGAAAATTCATCTCTTGAAAAATGAAAATTTAAAAAAAAAACTTCAACTAAATAGATTTAAGCTTAATTTTGTACTGAACTCTCGAATTTTCAAGCCAAAAAGTTGAATTTTCTACAAAACAGTTAAATAATTATCGACCCAAAAAAATGAATTATCAACAAAACCAGTAATACTTGATACTTGGACCAAAAATTATTTTAATTGCATTCTCATTCATCAGAGTGTGATGTAATCGTCAACATTTTCGATCTCTGGTTTTTAACGGATCTTTACGTTTGGGCGTTCACAGAGTCCGAAAATCATAAAATTTTGTCGGTGTCTGTCTGTATGTATGGTTAGCTGAATGTTGTAGCCACGCTGACTTTTGAAGGATTTGTCCAATCGAGTCAGCCTTTGATACACTTCTTAACGTTCCCAAAATGAAGGTTACGTTCGTTAAACAGATATTCACAACCAAAATAAATGAAAACTAGAAAAGTTATTAGGAAATTTTATTTAAATTTTTCACTAGTTACCAAAGATATTTAAAAACTATCTCAGTTAAATTTTTAGATTAGACAAAAATTAACAAAATTAGAGCTTTTTCAAAATTTGAAAACAAATTTTTTATGAGTTTTAGACATTTTTGTCAGATTTTACAAATTATTTTGATGAAGTTTTTCAATTGGATAAAAATTATCGAGCTCGAAGCGCGAGTCTCGCAATCAAAATGTAATCGTTAAAGCCTTAGGTGCTTTGACAACCTTCTTCAAAAACAAAGCGAACACAATTTCAGTTACAATTAATGGCTTTAATTCCTTAGAAGTTTTAATCACAGTTTTCGATTTCAGTTATAATATTTATGAGATTTGAAAAAATGTATTTAAAGTGTATGTATTAAATGTACGAAAACAATTAAAAATTTAAATTTGAACGAAAAACAAATTACTTATATTTTCAGTAAAAAAAACAACAACAAATAGTTCAACTTTCAACGAAATAATTAAATTTTAAACCAAACAGATGAATCTTGAATCCAAAAGATAAATTTTTAACAAAGTAGTTCAACTTTCAACCAAGTTGTCGAATTTTTTACCAAAAAAGATGACTTTTTAACAAAGTAGTGGAATTTTCAACAAAATAATTTAATTTTCAAAGTGAGACTCCCCCTCAAATCAGCAACGTAGTTTAAGGATTAATCATCATACGTACGTTCTTATCCTCACGTTTCGTGGAGTCATCAGTTCCGAACTAAGTTCTTTCTGTCTATCAAGCATGGCATCAGTTTCACTCTGAACATCAAATCCATTCAGTCTGTCAGGTTTAAAAACAAACTTTTTTGCCTGATAATTTGAGATGCTATTAAAAACAACATCCAAACAACGAGGCATGATTCCACTTTCCTGTTGATCTCCCGTCATCGTGAACGTTTTTCCACTTCCAGTTATTCCATAAGTGAATAGTAAACTATTCTTGCCTTGAATTAAATTTGCAACGAGCGGCAGTGCTACTGTGTTGAAAACCTCTCGCTGTGAAACGTCCGATCGAAACACACGTGTGAAAACAGTTTGGATTTCTTTGCTTGTAGCGGAGCGGAAATTTGTCGCCGATTCTGGTGGAGTGATTGCAATTGTGGTATCCGAAATGACTCTCATACAATCCGACTCTGTGGGAAATTGCATCGGTCGCAAACGACAAAAAACTTGCACTGGGTCTTTCGATTGCATATTATTATTGTTGTTGAACCTGGTGCGACTCAATGGCTTCCGAGCCGAAGTCAGTGGTTTTGAGCGACTGAAATGTTCTTTTAATCATTTTTTTATCCACATTCAACCCTTAATTCAACAGAAGGTGTCTTTTTCAATACGATTATTGATGTTCGTAAAAAAGAGACCAATTTTTGAATATAAAGCTTATTATTTCTTAACATACGTCAAATAGATAGAAATACAATTTTTCACTCAAGCGGCAAGCAGAAATAATGTATCGGAATAATTACTATGCGGACATAAAATTTATAAATAATAATTAAAAATCAGGAAAATTTCTTCAAGACTTTCTTTTCAAAAAAAGTGAGTGAGAGGCAAACTTCAAAGGCAGAGAAGTAGAAGCTTTTTCCAGTTTCCATTTTTACCTCAAATTCTCTCACAAAATATAAAAATAATTCAGTTTAGGAGTAAAACGAGTTGTTTTAAAAAAATAAATTTTTTTATATGTATCTAACAGAAAGAGTATCATTTTACAAGAATAATTCTCTTTCGACCTTTTGTAAACAAACTTAAACAAACTGTCAAATTAAAAATATAGGTTATGTCAACCAAAATTTTAATTTTTTAAACTTACGCAGATTTCATGATCTTCTTCGGCTGATTTGCGTTTTTTTTCAGAGATGCACAGATAAAACAACACTATTTAGAACATAAATAATATTCTTGTTTTCCCTTGTATCTCACTTCATCACTGAATTTTTAAAAAGCCTGCTTCTTAAAGATAATGAAGATAGCTATCCGTGCAACTGGAACCAGCGATTATGCGAGAGAAAAAAACTATTTTACCGACGGAGTTGCTATTTTTTATGGTTGTTTTGGTTCGGGGCCATTCGTGATAGTTCGGAATATGCGGGAGATTCGAATGTAGTATGGAAGAGTATTTAAGAATATTAATAAAAGTTATTTGAAATTTACTTTTTTTTAATGACTGATTGGACTAAAACTGGAAACTTAATAAAGTTTATTAATAGGTCATTACCAGAGAGCAGATTAAAGTCACTGAGTCAGTGTGAAGTTGGCTGTCGAGCGCCAGTCGCCACTCAGTTCCTGGAAGGAAAATAAATTGAACTTGTATCATTTCTAAAATAAAGAGTTTAAAATTGGATTAGCCTACAGCAAAGATATTATAAATAATCTTTGCCTCCAGTCCATGCAACAGAACGGTAGGATCTCGTAATGGCCGGAATGAGGCGCTGACCAATCAGAAACGTTCCGCGGACAGTTTGACTATAGTATGATTTTGAGGACTTCCGATCCAAATCAGCGCCATCTAGCGCTTCCCCCGATCGCTAATAGTACATAGACCTACAGATCCCTGGCAGGAATTGTTTCAAAACTCTGCTTCCTGCAAATTCTCGTAAATATTAAATTTCGCTTAATTTCTTGTAAATCAACTGTACAAATGATGAAAAATGTGTGCATAAATAGGTGTTTTACTTGCAAGATATACATTTAATTAAATTATTACACTGAAGAGGTAATAGTTTATAATTGTCAAAATATGAATTTCATACTATTATACGTTATTTTTTCACAAAATTTGTACAAATTAAAATAAACTACAGAAAGTGGATTTTATTTCATTCAGAATGTTTGAAATATTTATATGTTTTTTCTACATAAAATAACAATATGCAGTACATAAGATTTGAAGGTTTAAGAATGGCCCATACATAAGGTACCTAGAATAATTTCTTTACAAAGTTTTGCAATAGAAAATCTTTTGAATTTTAAGGTTTCAGCAGAGATGTCTGGTTTCAGCTTCAAAAATTATATTTGATCTCAATGCAATAAAATCATTAACTTTTATTTTTAAATAAAATATGGATTAATTAGTTTCAAATTTCGGGTTATGTTTTGGAATAAAATTTTTTATTTGTTTAACAAATATATTTTTATAAACGGCGTCTTAATATTTCAAAATGACTTATATTTATATCAGTATTTACATCACTTGTAACTTATTTTTTACTGCTCCTAAATATGAAAACAAAAACCTAATCTCTACTCACACAAATAGTACTTTCTTTTTTCTTCTTCAATACTTACCAAAGAACACATTATCTTAAATCAGCATGAAACAGTACACACAGTATATATAAAAATATTCCCAATACAACTGGTAAAAAGTGTTATATAATAGTTTTAACACAAGGAACAAATACAATTTGACACTTCGACTAATCTTTACTTTCGAAATGTCCAAATACTTGAAAATATTGTGTTTGCACATGCGCATTGAGTTTTACTGACCCTTAGCGTTAAGGGTCTTTCTAGGGGATTCAGTGCTGCTGGAGTGAAATGCGAACGTGAACGCGTGTTGGAAGTGATTTTTCCGAGTTTTCCAAGTGTGGACGCTCTCTCCTATTAAGTGTATACTCCTCTTGGGAGATCGGCTTCTTGATTGTTATCAAGAAACCATCTGTTGCCTTTTTTCATTGCCTGGTTGCTGA
>JAAAKG020142604.1:0-11566 GCA_010014905.2 Druon quercuslanigerum
ACGAGTTGAAGTGAAAAACGGATTAAAATAAAGTTTTTCAAAAAAGTCAGTTTTTTGGTTTTATTTCGAAAACTAAAAAAGTTACATCTCTTTGTCTAGAGGAAAAAAGATGCACAATAAAATTTCACGTCCAGACATATCCTTAAAAAATTTTTAATTCAAAATTTGTTTTAAATCCTCCAGATGACTATGACTTCGCACGAGAAAATTCTATACGCCCTTATACGATTCGGCCCCTCATTTCTTAAGAAAATTAATCTTTAAATAAAAAAGCGAATTTCGAACCAATAAAGATAACCTCTGGACCAAAAATATTTGTTAATTTTGCAATTAAAGATAATTAACTTTCAAGGAAAAACAGATGGATTTTCTTATTGAGTTCTATAATTTTATTTCACACCTCTAAGTTTTTTTTTTTGCTTCATAATTCATTTCTTTTGGTTAAAAATTCAACTGCTTGAGTGGAATTGAACTATTTTGTTAAAATGCATTTTTTGGTTTGAAAATCAATTTTTTAACTGAAAATTTGACTATTCTATTTTTGGTTTAAAATGGATTCATTTTAGCTTAACATTCAACTATTTGGATAAAAATCATATTTTACGTTTGGTTAAATTGTACTGTTTTTGATGCAAAATTATAATTATTTTTTGGTTGAAATATTCAACGAAATTTGAACATTGAATTTTCAAGCACAAAAAATTTTGTAACAAAACAGTTAAATGTTCAAGAAAATAATTAAATTTTCAATAAAATAGTTGAAAGAAATCAATTGTCAACCAAGTAATTCCATTTACAAACAAATACATAATTGAATTAAACAAGCCAAGGACACGAGCTTTTTTTACAAGGCAGTTGAATTTTCAATCAAAAGGAACGAATTTTAAATCGAAAAAGACAAATCTTTAATAAAAGAGTTAAATTATTAATTAAATAATTCGCATTAGCAAAAAAGGATTGTTTGAAAAAAAAAATCAACTTCGATTTAGATTAAATTTTAGATTTTAGATTTTAGATTAAATTTAGATTAAACAATCCTTTTTTGCTAATGCGAATTATTTAATTAATAATTTAACTCTTTTATTAAAGATTTGTCTTTTTCGATTTAAAATTCGTCCCTTTTGATTGGAAATTCAACTGCCTTGTAAAAAAAGCTCGTGTCCTTGGCTTGTTTAATTCAATTATGTATTTGTTTGTAAATGGAACTCCTTGGTTAACAACTGACTTTTTTCAACTGTTTTATTGAAAATTCAACTATTTTGTCACAAAGTTTTGTTTTGTTGAAAATTCAATTTTCAAATTATTGAAATTTCGTGATTTCGGAATGAAAATTCAACTGTCTCCTAGAACATCTGTCTTGCTGTTTGAAAATTCAACTATTTGGTTAAAAATGCAACAGGTTGTGGTAGAAGCTACTTCACTTTTGTTTGAAAATTCGAAGGATTGGAAAAAAATTCGTGCCCGTAGGTTTTAACTATCCCGTTAAAAATGTCTTTTTTCAAATCGAAGAACAAATTTTGATCTAATGGGAGGGGGAGTTTTATTTGAGACGATACCTTAGTGGGTTCAATAAGCTTTGTTTGATAATGTGAGACGAAAAAGGGAGGGGCTAAGAAGTCTTAAAAATAGTGTGACGTTGTTTTTAAACGGCCCCTCTCTGAATTTCGGATATACATTACGATGCCTGACGCTATGACATCAGATCCGACGACGGCGGTTCTCACGATGGCGGATCCTACGACGTCTGATCCATCGACGACGGAGCCTAAGATATATGATGCCACGATGTCGGATCCTACAAAGTCCGATTCTACAACGTTCGATCCAAAAACGACTACTATATCGGATGCAACGATGTCGGATCCTACAAAGTCCGATTCTACAAAGTCCGATTCTACAACGTCCGATCCGAAGATGACGGAGCCTACGTTTTTTCTGATGAAGCGTCCTACGCAGTTTCTCTAGTAGTTCACGGAGTCGAATCCAACGATGTTTGACTCAGCGACGACGGATCCTACGATATCAGATCATTCGTCGTCGGGTTCGTTTCTGATGTAGTTTCCTACGTAGTTTACAATATGAGAATTACAACGAAAGGAATTGCGAATAACCACACGAGATATTTCAGCCACAATCCTGCATTTTAAATACTTCCCAAAACCCGCTTGTATCAACACGAGTAAAATCCAAGGGGCCTCTCCTTCCCCCTTATCGATCCTTTGTTCAGGGAGAGTATTTAATGTCCCTCCTTGCAAGTGTCTCCTTGTATTTAATGGGCATCACGAGGACCGTCTTTTACTCTCGGGGGACTTCTTACGGGAGCACGCCGCGCTTAATTCTCATGCAAGGCCTGCAAACGTTCCTCGGAACGAGCCGCTAAACGCATTCCACCTTCCTTCTCCTCCTCTTCCCTTTTGCCCTTTTTCGCGTTTCGAAACCGCGAGGGGTCGAGAGAAAGATCCTCGGAAGATTTGCATAGCCCTCGAGTTTACGCGCTCACCGCTTTTGCGGTTGTGCTTTGATTTTTTTCCTCCCGAAAAAACGGGAGGGCGACTATGTAAGGGAAAAGACTGGCCATCTTGATTGAGATATAGATAACTTAGATTTCTGTATTTATTTTTGTAATTATTCCGACTGTTAACATTTTTTGCATACTCCAATTCAAATTTCACGCCACACGTAACGTGAGACATTACACCATTCAGACACTCTCCCATCGCTTCTCATTTTTTTAAATCATTTTTTCTCCTTTTTTTAATTCTATTTATTCCCTTTTCTCGATTTTTAACTTAAGTGCAATAAGTTTTGGTTGATGTTTAATCATTTTTGTTTGAAAATTCAATTATCTATTTGAAAATTAATTTTTGTTTAAATACTTATGTATTTAAAATTATTTTTTTTAAGTTAACCTTTCTTGTTTGAAAATTAACTTTCTTGTTGAACGTGCCAATATTTTGTTAAAACGTCATCTTTCAATCTTTTGGACTGAAAATTCTATTTAGATGAAAACTCAATCATTTTCAAATGAAAATTCGATTAGCAGAAAAGTTCTTTTTCAACTATTTGATTAAAAATTGAACTATTCTGGTTTTTTGGCTTTTTAATTAAAAATGTCATGTATTTTATGGGAAAGTCTTTGTTTTTGGCTGAATCCGAGTGTTTTTTATTTGAAACAAAATTTTTTTTTATTAATTAATTAAGTTGAAAATTCAGAATATAAAGACATATATAAATACTGCGTTCTAAAAGAGAACTTTTTGATCGTTTGGTTAAAAATATCGTTTTGGTTGAAAAATACAACTATAACTATTTGGTTAAAATTTTTTTTTTCTTGAAAATTTATCTGTTTTAAATGAAAATTCAACTGCTTGGTAAAAAATTCATGTATCTTATTTGAAAATACGTCTTTTTTAGTTCACAATTTCAGTTGAAAATAAATCTGTTTGGTTCAAAAATTCCTATTTTTTTAATATTCGTACAATGTTGAATTCAACAAATTACCACTAATACATTTATTTAACAAATTTATTCTCCAATGAACGTGAAAATACCCCTCTTTTGGGAGCATTTTGGGCTGTAAAGTCAGCAACCTTTAATGTGGACGTTCTGGCGCGAAATTTAAATGTCACAATCACATTTATTTTCTTAATAGAAGATCAAAGCTTTTTTTTATAAAAAAAAATAAAACTTGGATTATGGACTCTGAAATTTTTCAATAAAAATAACACGAATTCGAAAGAGTGTCAGTAAATAATTTTCTTGCGGTCCTGACAAGAGAGGAAGAATATCAGAGAGTGAATGTGAGGTATGCGATTGTCCGAATGCTTGACATGTTTGGATTAGAGAAAGGCATTCTCGGTAGGCAGCAGAAAATCGAAATTCGCAAACGTGAAAGAAAAAAAGTAAAAAAATAAAAGTACGAGAGGGAGAAAAGTGGAGGAAAGAGAGGAAGTCGCGTGCCTGAAACGTATCATCTTGAGCGACAAGTTTTTATCAAGTCTTCAAATAGGACCTCTTTGCTTCGAAAAAAAAAGAAAAAAGGGGGGGGGGGTTGAAAAACTGTCCCTTACCTACCTTGCACTGCATTCTGCATCGGAATGCGAGCCATCGAATGACTTACTTTCGTTAATTTTTTTGTCCCTGCCAGCACATCGTACAACGGTCGACAGTGCAAGAAAAGATCGTATTATGCATCCGGGTAAAGTAAAAGAGGAAAACAACTTTTTGCTGCTTCACAGTTTTACTGTTTAACAATTGTGTAATTTCCAGGTACGTTTTACTACCTCATATAGAAAAGTATAGATTTTTAATATTTTGTGCTAACTTGAATTCAAATTACGCGCCACAGTCTTTGAGCCAGACTTCAGTATTACATAACCTATAATTTAAATATCATTCTGGCGCGAAATTTAAACTCAATTAACACATTTACAGATTTTTAACCCAAAGTTTTATCCAAGTAGCTCAAGATTTTTTCAGGTATAATTTTTTATAAAATGAAATCATTCTAGTATCTTGCATTTTTTTAATCAACTCGGAATGTGCATAAAATTTCGCTAATTTATTATAAATAATGTTTTTTGCAGTCCTTGTTAATTTCTAAATAAGATACGTAATATCTTAAGGGTCCAAGTTCTCGAGAATTAATTAATATGTTTATTTTAGAAAACTGGATAAATAATGTTACAAGATATGTATTCTGAAATATATTATCAGCAGCAATTAATCAAATAAATAATACTTAAAATATGAGTAAGTATTTCTTGAATGTGTTTTTAAGGTTTCTACAAAGAAAGACGAATTATCAACCAATCAAGGTTAATTTTTAACCAAATTGTTGAATTTTCAACCAAAAAAGAGAATTTTACCAGCAAAAATGGAATAGTTAATTTTTTAGTTGAAAAAAACTAATTTGCAGCCTAAGAGAAGAATTTGTAACTAAAATGATTAAATTTGCAACTGGATTAGTTAAACTGTCATTTACAAACAATAATTTGTATCGGGAAGAAACAGGACAAGTTTTTAACAAAATAGTTCAATTTTCGATCTAAAAGGTAAACTTTTTATTGCAATTAGGAATCTTTAACTTAAACAGCTGAATTTTCATCAAAACAGATTAATTTTTAACAAAAATTTGAATATTTATTTTTTTAATTAAAAAATAATAATTTTAAAGCAAAGAGATGAATTTTCAACTAAATTGATGGAATATCCGACTGGAAAAGTTACATTTTCATTTAAGTCAGATCAATTTATCAAAAAAAATAAAAAAAGGATTTTTAACAAAATAGTTCAAAATTTAACTAAATAAGTTAAATTTTCAGTAAAAACATTAAATTTCAAACAAAAAGGAAATAATTTTAAACAAAATAGTTAAATTATTAACCAGAGAGATAAATTTTTAACGTAAATGATGAATCTATTTTGAACCAAGAAGATTTAATTTCTATAAAAAAAAGACCAATTTTCAACAAAATACATGAATTTTCAACCAAAAACTATCAGTATTTAACAAAAAATTTTCTTGTGTATTTGAACAAACATAAGTCGATATATATTGATTTTTTAAAATTTTTTTATATAATTCAAATACAGAATACACAATTTTGAACTACCAATTTTTATTCATATTTTGCGTTGTTTTAAAAAAAATGAGATTTTTAATCGTTACAAATGATATTTCTTTCATTTTAGAGACAAAACCCCATTTTTCTTTACTTTGAAGCTCAGAAACTTTCATAATCTCATGGAACATGTTCTTTAAATAGCCAGTGAACTAAAAACAAACGTTTTTAAAAATAAATTGTTGAAGTTCGTTAAACTAAATTCTATTTTAATCGATTTATATCGATTTTTTCTACATTTTTGGAAACATTTATCTAATTATACCATAGTCAAACTATACTAGAAAATAAATTAAAAAATTAAAATTTAAAAAAATAATAATATAATATATAAAATAATAATAAAATAAAAAAATACTAGATTTAAGAATGCTTAAAATTTTAGAACTATAAACTGTTATTCATTATTTGCGTATTTTTCGAAAAAATTAAATTTTTAATTGTTAAAAATCTAAAACTCTTTTTTCTTAAAAACGCGTAATACGATTTTTTTCTACCTGCTCCTAATTTATTCGCGTTTCTTGAATCAGACAAAAAGAAAATAATAAATAACTCAAACAAACAAATCAAAATAACAAAATAACAAAAAAAACAAAATAACAAACAAAAACAAATAACTCACAGATATTGTACAAAAATTTAATTTAAAAAAAGTCAGGAATACAGAAAAAAAAATCTAGTTAGTCAGGGAATTTCGATAACTTAATAACTGTCAAACAAAATAAATTTGAAAATTATTTATTTTAATTTAAAATTGTTTTATTCTGTTGATAAAAGATTCTAGGGTAAAAACGTTATAAGTTTAAGATTCTGAGATTGAATTATTAATGGTCAAGGGAAATGAAAAAATAATCAGGAAAACACTAGTGAATTTTTTAAATAAAGTTTTGTGGTAAACTATCAATTTTCAATAAAAAATGAAAAAGTTAAATTTTCAGTTAAAGAAACATTCTTACAAAAAAAGATTTATTTTTTAAACAAATTTAACTTAACCTTTAACCAAATAGTATTATTTTTAACGGAAAAGGATAATTAGTTACTAAAATGATCAATAGCTAATTGCTATTGATAATTACATATAATATATATAATTAATTATTTATTATTTATGCTAATTTAAATTAAATATGACTTTTTAACAAAAAAAGTTCAATTTTCAATTAAACAATACCCTTTTTAACTATAAAGTTAAATTTTTCACCAACCTAATGAACGTTCAGCTAAAATGATTAATCTTTATCTCGAATAAATGAATTTTAAACAAAAAGATGAACTTTTGAGAAAAGATTTCAATTTTGAACAAAAAAGTTTTATTTTTAACCAACACGGTGAATTTTCTACCATTTTAGACTATATAGGCAAAAAAATAAAGTCAAAATAAAAAATACATGAATGTTCAACAAAATATTTGCATTATCAAATACAAATAAAACAGATTTTTAACCAAATAGTTAAATTTCAAAGAAAAAAAATACTTTCTTAAACAAAAATGGAATAGAAGAATCGTTTTTATCAACGAAGACGAATTTTATTGAAAATACATTAATTTTAAATTTAAAAGATAAACTTTCAAACAAAAATTGAATAGTTAAATTCTCAGTTAAAAAATGCAATTTATAACTTTTAGTTAAAAACCAGGGTGGCGATTCGGCGGACGATTTCAAATTTGCCTTTAAACGCAAAATTGTTTTTTGAATTCATCACGGTGTATTCCAAACATCCTTGCACAACCAAAGGGACAAATTTTCAAATTAAAAGATTTACTTTCTACCAAAAATACTTTTTTTTAACAAAATATATCAATTTTTATCAAAATATTTTAATTTTTAAATGAAGACGAGAAAGTTTCAATCTGATAGTTGAAGTTTTAACTGCAAAAATAATAATTTTCAATCAAAAATGGAATACTAAAATTTTTATTTAAAAAATTAATTTCAAACTAAACCAGAGTTTTCAACTAAGAAAAAGAATCTTCAACTGAAATAGTTGAACTTTGAAAAAAAAATTACTAAAAAAGATACATTGTCAGCCAAAAAGTACATAATTAAATTTCAAGTAAAAAAATTAATGCTCAACCAAAGAAAGGATTTTTCAACTAAAAAGATGGAATATTCAATTGGAATTAGTTAAACTTCCAGGAAAAAAAATCAGTTTCAACAAACAAAAAAATTATTTTTCATAAAAAATAGTTATATCTTTATCCTAAGAGATAAATTTCCAATCAAAATGTCGAATCTTTAACTGAAATAGTTGAGTTTTAAACCAAGAAGATTAATTTTCAACTAAAATAGTTATTCGTCAACTTAAATAGTTGAATTTTCAACCAAAAACATGAATTTTGAAAATTAATGTTCAATAACAAAAAAATAAACAAGAAACAAATTTAAAACAAAATAGTTCAAGTTCCATTTGGAATAAACTTTATAAACTGAAATTTCAGTCAAAAAATAAATTTCAAACAAAAGAGCTTGTTAATCCATTTATTATTGCAATTAAAAAAAATTAACTAAGCTCTTGAAAAAAAATTCTCTGACATTTCCAGGTTTTCCAGGCAGGGTAGACTGATTAATCTTTTAAAAAAATGAGAAAATTATTTGATTATTATTAAATTACAAAATTATAAAATGCAAATTTGCTTGAGGATTCTATACTATTTGTTTTGAACATTTTTTTGCATCACTTTGTTAATAAATCACTTTTGTGTTTCAGATTCATATTTTTAGTTGAGTCTTTATCTCTTTGGTTGAAAGTTTTAATATTTTGTTGCAAATTGATCTTTTTTAATTTGAAATTCGACTGCTTCGGTAGCAGTTGAACTACTTTGTTGGAATTTTTTTCTAGATAAATGTTTATCTCTACTTGAAAATTGAACTATTTTGTTGAAATTTTTTTGCCGGAAATTCATATTGTCTGGTTGAAAATTCAATTTCTGTACAGAAAATTCTTTTTTTGGCTTGAAGGTTCAACCATTCAGGTGACTTTTTTTTCTTTCACGACTGAAAAATCTTTACTTATTGAAAACTCGTCTTTTTAGTTTTAAAATTCATTTTTCTAATGAAATTTCATCTTTTTAGATTAAAAATCCAATTACTTTATTAAAAATTTAATTTATTTTGTTGAAAATTCAAGTATTTTGTTTAAAACAATCATGTCCAATAGGTGCAATTGTTGCACGAGGATTCGAAAAAGTACTTTTCAGAAGGACTTTTCAAGCTGAAGTTACGGCGATAAGTTCCACTGGCTACTGGACTATTTGGTGGACAGTAAAATTCTGTTTTACATATAAAAAAACATCTAAATATGACTTGTTTGTTATGTATAGTAAAAGATTGAAGCTGGAGCCATGCAGATAAGCGTCTATGGAAAAACGAATGAAAATTGTCCGCCATTTGCAGAAAGTTGTGGCCAATCGGAGAGGTTCTTTTGTGCTAAGAAAGGCGTGCGTTTAATTCCGAGATGGTAATCTTGCCGAGAACCAAGCCTGACCAGCTCGGAGCATAAGTTATCCGGAGCATAAACAGAAACAGAAACAGACCTCGGTCTTATTAGCATAACCGAGAACCAACCCTGCTGGTCGAGAGATTCGGATTCGTCCAGACTGGATTCGTATTCGCGGTCGTTATGTTGCACCGGCTACTTTTATCTTTTCCGCCATCCGACTCGACTTTTTCTCTTCGATTCGAAAATAATAGAACTAAATCCTTCAGGATTGTATCCCTAATGCCAGATTTCTATCTTTGGAGCCGTTCTAAAACTACACGGAGAAAAGTAGATGGTCAAACTTGGAGTGTACAAATTTAGATAGTCAATTTGATCGTCTAGCTAGATGGTATCAAGTACTATCCACGATTTTTTTTCAGTCAGACCATAATTTTATAGTCTGAATATCCAGAGAATTTTTATACTCACTGTCAGAATAATCTAATCGGCCATGCAATGTCAATTTTTAAATATTTAATAATAATGAAAGTTTTAAAATATTTTGAACACTTGTGTTACCTCTCCGTTTCTTCGTCACAGACCATCAAACAAACGTTGAACCTCCTAGGATGACGTTAACATTTTTTCTTTCGATTTCATTTGTTAAAGGTCTTAAAAAATACTGGGAAATTGCAAATTGGGTGATTTTTCACGAATATTGGGGAATCAATTCTGTTGAATAAATTAATATATGCTGTACCATATTGAATTTAAGGTGAAGTGCTTAAATTTTCAACCAAAAAATATTAAATCTTTAAAAATTTAGGAAATTTAAATTCGATTAAAATTAAATTCAAAATCCTATTTAACGTCCAATAATCAAGTTAGTGTATTAGAATTCCAGAAAATAAAACCAAGAAACCTTTAAAGAAGAAAGCATGTTTTTACTTTATAAAAAAAATCTTTGAACAAAAAGAAAGAAGAGGAAAGAAAAATTAGAAAATTATTAGATTATTATGAAATTAAACGATTAATAAATAACTGCATTTTCAACAAAATAGTAGAGTTTTTAGCCAAATACTTAAATTTTTAAACCTACACTAAGAAATTTTAAACCAAATGGTCTAATTTCGAAGAAGATAAGATTAAACCTCAAATAAGAACAGTTGCATCCTCAACCAAAAAGTTGCATTTAATAGCGAAAATAAAATTTTTTAGAATAAAGTAGAATTCGACAGGGTTGTCAACTCGACTGAAAAGTGTACACCTACTTCTGACTTCAAGATACTTGAAGATAATTCAGGATATTTCAGATACTTCAAGATATTTCCAATACTTCAGGATACTTCAGAATATTTCAAGATAATTCAAGATATTTCAAGTTACTTCAGGATAATTCACATACTTCAGGATATTTCACGTACTTCAAGATGCTTCCAGATATGTGAAATACTTTAGGATACTTCAGAACATTTCAAGATAATTCAATTCATTTCAAGGTACTTCAGAATAATTTAATGTACTTCAGGATAATTCACATACTTCAGAATATTTCCATGTACTTCAGGACAATTCACATACTTCAGGATATTTCACGTACTTCAAGACACTTCAAGATATTTCAAGGTACTTCAGAATAATTCAATGTACTTCAAGATAATTCACTTACTTCAAGATACTTCACATACTTCAGGATATTTCACGTCCTTAAGGATACTTCAAGATATTACAAAGTAATTGAGAATATTTTCATGTACTTCAGGATAATTCACATACTTCAGGATATTTTACGTACTTCAAGATACTTCAAGATATTTTAAATACTTCAGCATACTTCAGAATATTTCAAGATGATTCAAGATATTTAAAGGTACTTCACAATAACTCAATGTACTTCATGATAATTCACATACTTCGAAATACTTCACGTCCTTCAGGATACTTCAAGATATTACAAAGTAATTCAGGATATTTCACGTACTTTAGGAAATTTGACGTACTTCAAGATACTTCAAGATATTTCAAAGTAATTCATAATATTTCCATGTACTTCAGGACAATTCATATACTTCAGGATATTTCACGTCCTTAAGGATACTTCAAGATATTACAAAGTAATTCAGAATATTTTTATGTACTTCAGAATAATTCAATGTGCTTCAGGATATTTCACGTACTTCAAGATACTTCAAGATATTTTAAATACTCCAGGATACTTCAGAATATTTCAAGATGATTCAAGATATTTTAAGGTACTTCAGAATAATTCAATGTGCTTCAGGATAATTCACATACTTCAAGATACTTCACATACTTCAAGATATTTCACGTACTTCAAGATACTTCAAGATATTTTAAATACTTCAGCATACTTCAGAATATTTCAAGATATTTCAAGGTACTTTAGGATAATTCACATACTTCAGGATATTTCACGCACTTCAAGATACTTCAGAATATTTCAAGATAATTCGAGATTTTTCAAGTTACTTCAGAATAATTCAACGTACTTCAGGATAATT
>JAAAKG020142605.1:0-11565 GCA_010014905.2 Druon quercuslanigerum
GCAAAAACCTAGAGGAACCGAGCGTAAAGCGTAAGGCAAATGTGTCCGAGCGCGAAGCGCGAGATGAATAACTAATCGAGCTCGAAGCGCGAGATCCAACAGGTGCGCCCCCTAGGCGCGCTCAAACTTGCGTACTTGATGCAAATATTGAAACCTATAGCCTTGCAAGGAAAAACGAAATTTTTTCGATAATTATGATTTAAAAATTTTTCTATCTATATTTTAATAATATCTAACGTGGTTGTCTTTATTCAAGCCTATAGCTTTGCAATAAAAAAGACAATTTCTTGACAATTTTGTTGTTAAAAATTGTCTATCGAAATTTTCTTAATAACAAATGTCGATGTTTTTATTATAGCACGGCAACAAAAAAATTTTCTGAGAAACTTTCGTTTTTAAAACATCCTATAAATATTTTGTAAACAACTAATGTGGTTGTTTTTTTGGAAGCCTATACCGTTACAAATAAAATTTCCTCGAAACTTTTGGTGTCGAAAATTTTCCATTGAAATTTTTTTAATAACAAATGTGGATTTTTTGATCAAAGTCTATAGCGTTGCAGCAAAAAAAGAATGCCTCGAAAATTTTAGAGTAAAAAATTTTCTATCGACATTTTGTCCATAACAATTGTGGATGTTTTTGTTAAAACCTAGAGTACAGCAATATAAAAAAATTTTCTTGAAAATTTTGGTTTTAAAAACATCCTATAAATATTTTGTTAACAACTAATGTGGTTGTTTTTACAAAAGCCTATAGCGTTGCAATGAACAAAAATTAAATCCAAAAATATTAGTTTTAAACATTTTCTATCGAAATTTTGTTGATAACACATTTGATTGTTTTTATTGAAACCTATAGCGTTGTAACGAAAAAAAAATGTTCTCGAAAACTTTGGTGTCAAAAATTATCTATCAATATGTGGTTAATAACAAATGTAGATGCTTTTATTGAAGCCTATAGCGTTGCAATAAAAAACAAATTTTTCGAAAATTTTGTTGGCAAAAATGTTCTATCGTAATTTTGTTAATAACAAATGTGGATGTTTTTATTTAACCCTATAGCGTTGAAATGAAAAAAAAAATTAGACGCAAAAATCATGGTTTCAAAAATTTCCTATCGAACTGTTGTTAGTAATACATTTTGTTGTTTTTATTGAAGCCTATCGCGTTGCAACGTAAAATTTTTTTTTGAAAAATGTTGTTTTTAAAATGTTCTCTCTATATTTTGTTAATAACAAATGTGGCTGTTTTCATTGAAGCCTATAGCGTTACAAACGAAAAAAAGTCTCAAAAATTTTAGGTTAAATATTTTCTATCGAAATTTTGTTCATAAAAAATGTGAATGCTTTTGTTAAAGCACAATAAGAGATCAAGCATGACAATAAAAAAATTTTGTTTTGAAAATTTTGGTTTGTTACATTCTAAAATTTTACAATTTCGATGTACGACCTAAAACTAGGCACGACCTACCTTATCCCACGTGAAACAGCATAACGCCACCAATTATAACCGAGCGCATTAACAATTCTCCCTGAATTTGAACCTAACTAGGGTAACTGTACTACGGTCGGTAATAAAGAAACCAAAAGATATATGCAAAGTTACCAAGAAGGGATATGAACTCAAAGAATACCGATGCTTGATGATTGAAACTGTAATTGAAGATTCTATCATTATCGGATAACTAAAATTATAACTATCATAAATACAAGTGTATTTATATTTCATATAGTATAAAACCATGCCAAAGAAAAATACAATCATGTGAAGTATGAATAGACACGTTCACATCGATTAAGTAATAATCTTTTAACAAACCTTTATAGTTCTATTCACTATTAATGGTAACCCACTTATTGGAAGAACAGGTGTGTTGTCAGACACACTGTAGCCGAAACTGTGTAATTAGAGCTATCACCTATGGTTAAGTTAACATGCAATACTTGTGTCCCTGAAAGGTCAAGAGTAGAGAAGCGCTATCACCGATCGTCGCGGCCAGCTGTAGCTATTAGTCATCGTATGTCACAGCGTGCCTGAAAAGCATCAAATAACATGTAACCGATCGAGAAAGAAACAACCGACCACCGGAAGTATTAATAGACGGAATATAAATAATCTTTAATAACAAACGCAATTCTATGAACGCACGTGCCTCGTGAAATTTTCGCGATTTGTACGTGCCTCGTCAAGTTTTCTCGAATCGTACGAGCCTCGTCAAGTTTACGCGATTCTTACGTGACTCTATCAGAGGCTTGCTTCTATAAAAAGCCTAGACTTGCCACTAGTGGTTGTCTTTCAGTTTGTGGCAGTCACACTGTCAACTTAAATCTTCACATTTGCGAATCGCTTGAATAAAGTCGCGATCATTTGCAACAAACGTGAAATATTCCTTAACGAAAAACCGCATTGTATAAAGTCGTGTACCTTTTTATTCCATCGTGTAATAGTACGAAGTGATAAGAGTAAACTAAGTCCCTTCGGCATTCGGTCATCGTACAAATTGATTTCGGAATAATTCGTGTACATCAACTGAAAACACCCGGTAGAATTCCGTCGCTATTCTACAAGTTATCGGGGATGTCATCGACACTACAAATCTTCTTTTGCCCTTTCAAAACAGAAGGGTAGCATCAGTGTTTATAATAGCTTCACTTTAATCTAATTGTCTATTCCTTTATTCTAATGAAATATCTGTATCTTATAAAAATTGTTATATTTTTGAAGCTTGCAAAACACTCAATCACCGTAGGATTGACAAGGGACAACGATCCAACATTAAATAATTGTCAGGCCTTACTATTTTGACTTAATTAACCCTTAGCGTCCCTTACCTATCCTATTACCAAACTACCCTCGCCTTTTCCTCGGGACGTGACAGCTGATTTTGTGGCAGCGGTAGGATTGTCACTTCCATTTAAATTTAGTGTTTCCATGGACAAAATTTAACTTCAGTGTAATTTTAAAACCTAATTAATTCGAGAAATTTAAACCATTTTGATTTAAATCCTTTCGTTCGGTCTTAATAAATTCCCAAATTCAAATTACTGCAATGTTTCCGGCTATTCAAATTGTGGCATGAAAACAAGCTACAATACACCACGCTTTTAATTGTCTCCATTGTAAGAATCTCTCTTTTATGAACTGATCACTCTTGAATGGAAATCCTACAACGGAATTAGTATTTTGAAGTTCATTCAATTTTAACGACAAAAGAAAGTGAAAATTAAAAGCTTCAATCAATAGATACAATCAACATCTTTCCATTCGTTATTTAATGAGTTAAGTGTGTCGAACCGTTACACCCTCTTTCTACTCAACGAAGGCAGCCGGCCGCGAAGTGATAGGTACGCGTTCCCGATCAGAGCGTTGACTTACATTTCAGCAACGCGTTTAATCAATTCATGATTATTAAAGATGCAGTAATGCAATATAGTAACTAATACAGTTTCTTATACCTGTTACAAAAAGCTGATAGGGAATTTATATCAAAATAACCCCTCGAAAAAACACATTGATGAAATTATACTAACTTTCGTGGTTATGTCATGGCATTAGTTGAAGAAGTCTAACCTTTACCGCTTTTTCTACTGTGCGCTAAACGCAACTGTCAGTCAGTAATCAAGCGTGATTATAGTCAAATTCATTCAGTGACATCTTACTGCATTCGGGTTGTAAGGAGATATGTAATTACAAGTCTGTAAGTAAGTTCTGCAAAGTAACAGGAATAACAAACAGAGAGGGAGAGGATAGTGATAGAGAGAGGAGCTGCACGAGAAAAATTGCTAAGTTTTTGCATGTTTCTTTTATTTTAATCTAATTGGTTTAAGGGAAAAAACCTATTTTTAATGAAATATCTGGCACTGAGGTGGGCCCCTATCCGTGGCCGAAACGTTTGCCATCGTTGTTTTAATTTGTATACAGTGCACGACTTTTAATTACATATGTCCTTACAACCTGAATGCCAATAACAAAATTTTCTAAATTAAAAAAAAATTAGTCAAACCTTGTACGTTAGCGACGGTAAAAGTGAGCCCGTCTAGAACTGACCGCCTTTTTCTATTAAACGAACGAGGCAACTCGCAGGCAGTAATCTACGCGAATATAGTCAGACAATTCACTTGAATTGCAAAGCATTGCTACATTTAAACTAATGCGAGCATAAATTCAATCTTTGAAACAAAAACTCGTTTTTGGTCATTTTTCTCTAAATTGAACATTCTGTATCTGACCAATTATCTCTATTCAGACACTCACTTGCGTTCTAAAATAAACATCACCAAATAATTGCCACCTTTTACAAAATTCCTAACAATCCAAATCAAACTCATTTTACGGGCAATATCAATCGCACACTCAGTGAAGCCATGGTGAGATCCATGGCAGAGTGTTTCGCTGTACAACGAGGAATCACGAATATCCCTTGTTACGACGGGAAAAACATGCCCGTTAGGCATTTCATTCAAGAAATTATAAAGGGAGAATCATCGATACCTGCTAATTGCGAAACACAGTACCTTAAAGCCGTATTGGCCCTACTGAAAGGCGCAGTGCGAGATAGTATTCACGGAAAAAGTTTTTTAACAATTAAGGATTTAGACAAATATTTAAAACAACGTTTTGCCCCACTCCCGTGAAACTTACGCGTGGTATCTGTATAAAATTTCAACTATTAGAATCAGACGAGAAGAAAACGTCAGTGAATTGTTCGATCGTCTGACTCTTTCAATATTAGGAGCGCAAGCGGCACTCAAAGATAAAACCCCAATATAAAACAACTTTTAGCCTCTTTGAATGATTGTGCTATAGAAGCATTTAAACGCTGTTTACCAGACAGCATCTCAGGTTTAGTAGAGGCACATAATTCTTCAAAATTAGACGACGCTTTGAAAGTAGCACTCGAATACGAAGCAAGACAACAATTAAACCTTCATTTTACAAATTATTATCACGAATCAAGATACTATCAGCCTATACACTCTGGTTTAAGAGACCGTAGCCTAAGTTCTCATGTTCGTTTTACAAACACTCCAGACTCGTATAAAAGTGCAGAATCAAAGCTATACAACCCTGGAATAATAAAGCGTCCTTTTTCACCAGGAGGATCAAGCTATCAAAATGACCATGTCCCACCCTATCAATATCCTTATATGCCATACCAACCTTATCCTTATTTCCCTAATGCATTTGCACAAGGTAACGGATATCCTAATCCTAACCCTAGTCCTAATCAATCCTATAGAGGATCAAGCTCTCCACCTCGTTCACAATATCCGGTCTCTACAAACAATAAGACTTCAAACTAAAATTCCATTCGCCGTTCAGACGCAGCGACGGGCGAGACCAAGGACGAGCGTCAAGCAAGCATCAGAAAATTAATGGCACCAGCCAAATCCTCCACATCAACCTCAGTCGAGAATCCCTAGTCGTGGAATTTTTGTCAGCAGAATTCGCAGAAAATAAAGTCAAATTTCTAGTTGACAAAGAAGCCGATGTCAACATAATCAAATTAAATACATTAGATGGTGATTTACTAGTCACAGAAAGAAATTCCATAGATATTACAGGCGTTATGCCAGATAAAATCTCAACTATAGGTACATTAAAATTAACTTTGCAAGATACCACAATATTATTTCACGTAGTTTCTTTAGATTTTCCTATCAATACAGATAAAACCTTAGGACGAGAATTCGTCCGTCAAAAAAAAAGCCAAAATAACGCTGTGGCACAACACTATAGTATTGCATTAGATACCTACTGAACCTATTCCTTTTATCCTTAAAAAATTTAAATTTGCGCAGGATCAGATAACTGATGATAAAGAAACGCGATCAAAACGAAAATTTACTATAGAAGACACCGTCTTTGAACTGGATAGTGAAACGAAATTCGCTCAAAAATTGAATTCTATCGTAACCCTACGACGAAAAGAAAACAAATGAACCTAAAACTCTGGAAGAATTACACGAAAGAACTAGTAAAGAAAATAAAAATGCAAGTGTTTCAGAACATAAACCTCTAACAAAAACGTCCATCGGTCATTTAGACTGTAAGTTACTGTCCCTCATTTCAACTTCATGTAAATCAATTATAATTCTAAAAGCAAACCTGCTGGATAACCCTATTACTGAAGCGCTGCCTCCGCGAACGGTAGAATGCGCAGCGCATGTCGGACCATTACCTTATGTTAAGAAACAAGGGGAGAATCTAACGATAGGGTTGATAAAACAACCCAGAACGCGATCCGAATATATAAATATATCTAAATGGCTAAAAACATAGCACCAATATCCTTACCAATCATATAAATATAAATTTCTTTGTACATAAGGAAAAACACCAACGTTCACCTCTGGTAACAATGTATCACTCTCTATACATATACATATAACCTTGATTAGAGATATTTTGGACCAGAAAGTTGTGTTTTTGATCTAAAAATAATTAGAAATTAAGTTGATTATTTCGAATCTATCTATTTAATTACAACTTTTAAATATAGGCAAATAGACAGTTCAAAAGTTTATTCATTTTTATTGTTGATATTGAAAATATTCGTTCAATTACAAATTCAAGCTAGAAAGAATCTTTCAAAAAATTGACTGATTTAAAAGCGCATTAAAAAAAGCAAGGGAATTGAGCTCATTGAATCAAATAAATTTAATAATCTAAACCTTTTAAGTCCAGAAAATTAATTTCTTGAAAGCTGAAAAAACTTATTTTTAATGCATTTAAGGGGTTTGATTCTTTGAATTAATAAAATACATCTGCCTGGATTAAATACGGATTACTATTTTGCAAAAATAGTTTTCTAATACCGAACAATAGGACTCGAGCGAAAACTGCTAAAAATGTAATTAAATTCAAAAATACCAAAGTAAAGAAAAATTGATATCTCAAGAATAGAAATACACTAGCAGTAATTTGACGAATAAATTCCACATGTAAATGAATTCATATAAAATTGTGTTAAATATAATACTGATTTTCTAGCAGTGAACGCATGGATTTGATTCGTATTGTTTATAATCTAGAATAAAAATTAATTATAGGAATTTTGGTGAATGACACGAAACTATGCAGCAAAAGGTCAATCTAAATAGGTACTAACAAGTACACTAGCTCTACCTTTTCAATTTTCTCAAATCAAAAACTACAATTTTAATCAAAAGAGTGTAATCACTAAAAGTAGAAATAATCAGTTTAGCTTTTATACTATTATTTTTAATAACTTTCAATACACGATAACACACTTGTATAGTAGTCAAAGTGCAGAAAGGGACATACGGAAACAAGACATGACATCAACATGACAGCATGTTGCCTCATCCTAGTAATTGGACTCCTTAAGGCTTTTACCATCAGAAAAAGAAGAATCCAAAATTCCATGCAAAGGAAAGCTGTACATTAATCTTCGTATGATGAATATATCATTTCATTATGGCCGCCTCTCACATGCAAATTAACCTTTTCACAATAAGGCTCTACATGTATTCTAGAAGAAACACCTTGAAGGAGTACAAAATGGCCATTACTTCGTCACCGTCAAAGCAACTCCTTCAATAAAAGACCAGTCAGAAGCTAGAAGGATTGTAATGGATTGTAATGCAGACTCAAAATTTCCGCAATTCAACTGACTCCTCTCCCCAGAAATCCTACCATCTCCAAGTTTTACCCCTATAAATCATCATCAGTGATAAATTTTATAATATGGATAAAGACTACATCAGTATTTCAGAATTTTTAAATGCAAATTTTTGTTATTAATCAATCACGTAACAAGTTATAAAATTACTTTTACAAGTAACTTTTGAGAGAAGTGACATCAGAATTGCTACAATTGTAACTAATGACTAATAACCCAACTAAAACATTAATATAATTTTCTATTTGTGCTAGATATAAGCGCCCGCAGTGAATAAAACACAAGAAGTAAGAAGTATGAAGCTGATAATCATGATGGTCGCTGGATTGGGTGGACGAGTCACCCACACGCTGCGAGCAGATATTATAAAATTAGGTTAAGGCATAATAGTAGAGTATGCAAAAGAATCATTTAACTTTCCGAAGTGGCCTCTTATCATGAAAACCACTAAATACTATATTTTAAAAGTAAGTCATTTTAATCATATCGTTGGCTCAACACATACACACGTATTTATTCATAATGAACTCGTGTAATGCACAAGTCTTTGTAGAATTATGATCAAGTATATAAGGCTAAACATACAACTGCCACTACAAAATATCCAAAAATCCAAGTCAAAAATCGAAACTTTAGCAAGAAAATTTGGGCTGTAAATAGCATTAAGGAGACCCAATACAAAGTTCTGAACAAATTATTATCATCGAGGACGATGATGATTCTAAGGAGGGCGGCCTCTTACATACCAAAATTTTACAATTTCAATGTACGGTCTAAAACTAGGCACCATCTACCTTATCCCACGTGAAACAGCATAAAGCCACCAATTATAAACGAGCGCATTAATGATTCTCTCTGAGTGTGAACCTACCTAGGGTAACTGTACTACGGTCGGTAATAAAGAAATCACAAGATATATGCAAAGTTAGAGCTATCAACAATGGTTAAGTCGTAGAGGGCAGAAAAGTATAGAGGCGACAATCCCCACCAAGCTTTAAAGTTGGGCGCGGGGAATAAGACGTCAAAAGTATGTTTAGTTTGGAATCCAGCGATGCGAGGCGCTAGCAGTGTCGTGAACCAGAGGGAAGATTCTCCTCTTGGCACTACGACGGAACCAGTGCCTCACCGATAGAAAGTATGATTAATGTGTGTGAGTGGCATGGGCCAAGAATGTGTTTCGTGTATGTCTTTCAAAAGAGAGCGCGTAAATTGAAGATAGGGGAGGATATGCGTGAAAAGTAGAAAAATCTTTCACAGGCCAGTTTTTCACCGTAACCGAGGACCGCTTCTAAATCCCGTCCATTTGGAATATTTGCCGAATATGCATTTCATTAAAAATGAATGTTCGAATGTAAAGAATAATTTATTAATTATCGTGGGTAGAAGAAATAAATGAAAAGAATCATTTAAAATTTTTCTGCGGTAACAGCAATCTGTCTCTTCTCTAGATCTTTTAACTCATAAAATTAGAAGAATAGAGTAATTAAAAAAGTAGTTATACAATTTTGAAAGCCGGACATATATGAATCAAAAATAGGCAAATTAAAATTTGTTGGTTATAAAAACTTATCTTAATTGCAAATTGTTCTCCACTACAGAAACGTAGAATTATTTTCTGTCTGACTAGGAGCCAAGTTTTCAAATTGTAAAATTTGTCTAATATACTTTCACAAAAATAAATTCCTAATACTTTTACAGTGCTATTTTTAAATACAATTTTACTTTATAATTACTTAACCTTCTTCGACTTCGCACATTCAATGAAATGTGAAAAAGAAGTATTCGGCTAAGTGTTGGAATTGTTCACGTGAAAATTTAGTCTGTTTCAAGATTTCTCAGTATGTATGAAATTCACTAGAAGTGAAAATTCTTGTTAATACTGGGAAAAAAGTATTATTTCAGCGCTACTTTCAGGTATTGGAACACGACTAAAAGAACTGTATCCAGTGATATTAAATGAGATCACTGGTGGAATTTCAAGCTCTTTTTTCTGCATTGCAAATAACAGAATAAAGTTATATTTCCAAAAGGAGCACGAAAAATATGATGCCGTAAAAAAGAAATCTCCAGTTTTTACGGAGAATGTTTGATAATTTTTCAAAAAGTTTTTGATGATAAATGTGAGTTATTCTTTCGAAGATTTTTTAATAATATATCACTAATAACTTAATACTTTCTTTTACAGAGGAAAAAAATTATATTTATAAATTAACAGCATACGAATATTAGCGGTGCTTAAACAAAAGTAAGTCCGAGTCTCAACGTGCATTTCCGACTTTTTCGTTCCTCATTAGTTCAAAATGAAGTACGTAAAGGAGAAATAAACTGGCCTGTTTTTACAGAAAAATGAATTTTTTCCAGAAAACGACAGACCATGACGCAATATTGAATTTTAGAATTTATATCGAACTTTTTTAAATTACATTTGGTAAAGTTTTAGTACTTTCTGATTGGAATAAATAAATATTTTACTGAAAAGTAGTGAATTCTCACTGATTCAAATTTGAAGAGTAGGTAAAGCAATGTACCGTTTTACAAACTTATTATTTTTTAAACTTTCGACCGAAAGTTTCTAGTGATCAGCATCGTATTCGTACAATCTTGACGCAGTGATTCTAAAATATTGTCCGAATCAATTTTAATAATTAAAATTTTCAATTGATTAATATTAAGTGTTGCTTTAAAAATTGTAATAACGCAACGAGGAAAAGTGGTACACCATCAGGAGTGAATTTCCATCGGATTCCAAATTAGAAAAATAATGCTTTTTTCACTGAACTTATATTAGTATATTATTTTGCATATTCCCTCTAAGTTTTTGTAGAAAATAACTGCTTTTCCTAAGTATTTACGAGAAAAGTTTAAATTTGTGGTAAAAAAATTATTTAACTTTTCGCACTAAATATGAATTAATGCAAAAATTGCATGAATTTATCATGCAAGAAACTAATGAGAAGTTTCCTAATTAGTACAATTACAAGCAATCTGTTGTCGCTCCTAAAAAAGAACAAAAGAGGCAAAAGGCAGCAGAAGAATACAGAAGATGCCGAAAATAAGCGACGATTAGAAAAATTCCGTAATATTTTAAAATTTAAATATAGTTTAATATATCAAAAATTTTATTTGCTTAAGCACTTATTTTTTGATAACAAAAAAAAATGAAATAAAATAGAAGACATACAATTAATTAAGATTTTAAAAGTATTTTTTGAAAGTAATTATTTAAACAAATTATATTTGTTTAAACAATAAAAAAGAGGTAAATGTATTCTTTGTATACACTATACAGTCAGAAACACAATGATATTTGTAGTACACTCCGACCTCGGATTGTTATAAGATTCGGGACCGAAAAACCTCGGATTGTTGTAAACGTGGGGCGTTTCGAATGCTTCTTTCTGATTGGCTCTCATGAATTGCGCGAACTGCGCTTGCGCAACAGTTTTGTGTATTCCAGGTAATTCTGCCGTATGTCGTGCACACCGCATTTAATTTCTCTGTGTTATTAAATGGGATTTTCAAGTTCCCGGTGTTAAGAAAAAATTTTTACTGATTTTCTTTCTCCGGAAATGAAAACTTGGGGGGGGGGGGGTGTTGCCCTGTTGCGTGAAAAGCGTTTTTTGGACCACCCTAATATGCACTAAGCAAGCTAACTAAAGTTTACGAAAATAGCCTACGAAAACACGTTTTTTGAAAAATTGTTTAAAAATATTCGCAGTTGGTGTCGATGTCATGTGAAATATTCCCAGTTGCCTGAACTAATATGACAACAGTTGTCTGGAATGAAAGTTACTGCTTTTGTAGTAGTAGCAGGGCTTTCATTTCATATGAATCTTTGTAACAATTTCAAGGTCCGTTCTGCTAGCACCTCCACAATCGAATTTCGATATTCCGTTTATGTCTGAATTTTGGGCTATTTTT